>JAYMSW010001898.1:0-15033 GCA_036897725.1 Erodium texanum | reverse complement strand
CCCCCGCGGGGCCGCCGGCCACGACGCGGGCCAAGTCATCTTCGGCCTGATCTTCCTCCTCCTCAAGGACCGCCTCCATATCGAGATAATCCGAACATGGGGAACAAGAGTTGTTGGTCTCACCCTCTTAGTCATCGGTGCAATGGGGATCAGAGAAGCATCCGGGGTCCCTACCCCTTGTGTGGCCCTAGAGAATGGGGAATGTGATGTTAGCGCCTACGAGGAGGCGCTCGAAAGCCCGAAGAAGAAGAAAATCGGGTTTGCTACTTTTGCTACCGGGATCGTTCACGGGCTCCAGCCCGATGCGTTGATGATGGTCTTGCCCGCACTGGCGTTGCCTTCACGTGTAGCCGGAGCTGCCTACTTGGGCATGTTCTTGGTCGGGACTGTGGTTGCAATGGGAAGCTATACTGTGTTCATAGGGTCGTGTAGCGAGGCCTTGAAGGAGAAAGTTCCTAGAATAACAGAGAAGCTGACTTGGGCTTCTTCGCTTATTGCTATTGCGCTCGGTTTGGCTATTATTTTTAGCCAGTTTTTCGGGTATAGCTTGTACTGATTATGCATCCGAGACCTGTGACTTGGTTTAGGGATTTATGTTTTGGTTCTGTTTTAACAGTTAGAGAGAAGAGAATCAATTTGTTCCAAGGCTTGAGGCCTGTCTTTATGATTAGTAATGATCCTTGTTTGTCTTTTTGATTTTGTGAAGGTTGTAATTTGAATATACAAGAACGTATTGGCATCTAAGAATGGTTTTTGATTGCTTCCATTGTTCGAATGAAGAATGGTTTAGTGTTTCTAGTTTTCAAACTCTTGGTTTGAATGCATTTCAGGAGTTCATATGGTAAAATGTGATTACATAATCATAGGTAGTGCTGTGAATTAATTGAGTTTTTTTTAATGATATTTAATTTGTTTTGTGTTATCTCTTGGTTGTCCGGTAATTTCTTGTGTTTATCGGATATTTATAATCAAAACTAGAAGAATCGAGTAGTGTAAGTTACTAAGTTTGCATCAGTTATGGTCGGGTATGTAACTTTATTGGAGTACAAGGTGAGGACGTGATCATAAAACTCATCTTGTTGTCATTCTTACCTTTATAGTCTTTTGGGTCAGAAGAGAGTGGGCCTAAAGTTGGCCTATTGAACACTAAACGGGCCTATGGGCTCTCTTCTACTGGGCCCAAGTTCCGTCTTTAATTCCCCCTCCATACTAAAAGCCGTTGACCACCGCCAATTACAGTTACAGATAAAAAGGGTCCCACCATGCCGGTGCTGGATAATCCAAGCCATGACCACCCCATTGGGCCGCCCACAAGGAGCGGGCTCTTCTATATAAGTGGAGGACCCTTGCCGGATGATTCAACATTTCAACTGCATTTCTGCTTCCCCATATATAATCTTCGTCACTCTTTTGTGTTCAAGCGAAAAAGATACAAAAGAAAAGAAGAAGATATTTTCTGGATCTTCCTCGTCTAGATCGCATAATTTTCTTTGATTTTCAGAATGGGAGCTCTAGATCACGTCTCTCATCTCTTCGACTGCTCCAGTGGCAGCTCCAAGCTCAAGAAACGCAAGCAATTGCAGGTATATATTTACATATTTCTCTGTTTCCTAGCGATGTGTGCTTCGATTTTTGGGCTGATTTAGCTAGATTTGTTTGGATTTTGAACTGGGTCGAGCTCATAAGCTAGGATTTCGAACTATTTCCCCATGGATTCGGGTCTGCAAGTTGGGATCAGTAGGTTGTTGTGCAGGGTTTGAATCTATGTTTGTTTGTTTGCTTTTTGTGAAAGACAGAAAGAAAACTTGGGTGGCTGATTTACTCACCACCCAAACAGTAATAGATGTGCTTTTTTTGTAACCCTTTTGCTTTACTCTTTTAGGCTTTGCTCATTTAATGAACCCCAAAATGCAATCAATTTGACTATTTAGGATTTGAAACATATACACATGCACTACACATGAAGCTTTTTAGCTCCAACTATATGCATATAAGAGACTGAACTTTCAGTTTGTGTTTCTGTAGAGATTGAATGATTGTTAATTATATCGAACAATAGAGACTGTGTTGCCGTTCCTAAAACCTTATAATCCGATGGTACTGTAACTGTAATAAGTTTCTTTTTCAAGAAGTGCATCGCTCCATGGAGCTAGTCTTATGTATAAATAAAGATTCGGTAATTGATTTAGAACTTAAAACGTTTGTTTACTGGAGATTTAGCTAAACATTGAAACAGTTGTTGAAACATCGAATCTAGTGACCTTCCCTGCACATGGTTGGCCAAGAAACGACAAACAAAACCCAATTAGATCTTTAGTTCTTTAATCTGAAACCTAAAGGGTGCAGAAAAAAAAGTCAACTTTGTTGTAGTTATCTGAAGTTTACTATTTTATTACAGACTGTGGAGGTGAAGGTGAGAATAGATTGTGAAGGGTGTGAGCGCAAGGTGAAGAGGGCCGTGGAGGGAATGAAGGGAGTGAAGCAAGTGGACGTTGAACGCAAGGCCAACAAGGTCACGGTTGTGGGATACGTTGATCCCTCCAAGGTAGTGTCAAGGATCAGCTACCGGACGGGCAAGAAGGCTGAGATATGGCCCTATGTGCCCTATGACGTTGTTGCCCACCCTTACGCTGCTGGGGTATATGACAAGAAGGCCCCGGCTGGGTACGTGAGGAACGTGCAGGACCCGCAGCTGGCCCAGCTCGCCCGAGCTAGCTCTACTGAGGTCAGGTACACCACGGCTTTCAGTGATGAGAACCCGACCGCTTGTGTGGTAATGTGAACTGAGCAACACCATGCCACTGTACGTAGACTTAGGATTGTATAATAAGGTTTTGATGTTGTGTATTGTTTTGTTCTTACAAGTTACATTAGTGTAGTAGTGTTATTGTACGTTGAGTGTTTTGGTGTGGTTTCAATGTCTCTGTTGTAACCAAGCTATGGGAATTGTTATTAGTAGTTTGTATAGTGAATGTAGCTTGGTGATTAAAATGGAGTTTTGAGTTGTTTAAGTCCATCTTTTCTTTTAAAATTCGATTCAATTCGAAAGCACGAACTTAAAAATAAATGCTTTTAGATGTTTATTGAGTAGTAAACACAAACAAAAGATAAGAACTCTTATTCAACTCAAAATTTTGAACTGGTAAATGAAAGTTTCAAAAAGATCTTTGTTATTTAAATTTGGATTGGAGACTTTTGTTGCTTAGGAAGAGAATCATTTGGAGGTTGAAAATTCAAATGATTTAGGTCTTTCTCATGATACAATAGAGTATGGTTTTCTTTTTAAAAGATGAGAGAATCCGAACTTTTTTTATATGTTGGGTCCAATGATACATGCATATACTATGTTTTTCCATGCTACCTGTGTTGGGTTTGAGAAATGATTGAGAAGTTTCATTCCTCAAGTGGACCAAAGTTATGAAAACTTGGTGGGTAAGTAATTGAGTATTTGGTCTTCATAGTCCCAATTTAAAAACATTGTGATGATATAAATTATTTAATTTTCATCCAGCGGTCAATCAATTATTAAAAAGACATGTGAAGGTTGTTTTTGAGTCTTATTGTTATAACGATATATTTATTCGTGACAGTTATTTTTAAATTGAAAAACTAAAAACTAACTCTCATACCATTAAAATCACAATATATAAAGAATTATTCGCAGATAGCTATTTAAATATAGTATTGACAAACAAATAAGTACACATTATGAATGATTAATTTAAAATGTGTAACTTTCTAGGGTGCAAAAATGTGTTAATTTTTCAGAACAAGAAAAACTACAATCCATTCACTTATTTTCTTAAAAAGACCATAAAGCCAAAAAAGCATGGGCTCAAGCCCATTAACTGATAGCCCACATGCCCAACCCTCACAAAATTGATGATGTTGGGTTGGACTTGTTCATGTGTTTTGGGCTTGGCACTGTTTTATATTTTGAGTCCAAAATTTACAAGAAAATAAAAAAAATAAACAAAAAAGAACCTAATTAGAAAATAATGTTATCATTCTCAACTTCAAACAGGGTTGTGTCAAATAATCAAATTATTTTTCTACATCAAAATATATAATAAAAAAAATTACAAAACGAATACAAGACTGAAAGACGCAGTGCAATACCAATCAATTTCAATGCAAAAGGGTAGTTTGGTCATTTAAGATTGTCATATTTGAGTACAGAATGCAAGATCCAATGGCTAATGAATGAAATAATCACTTGTATTTTCTAATAAGATAAGATCTTCATGTTTCTACATTCCTAACCTTATACAGTGAACATAATCAATAATCATCATCATCATCAGAAGTATTGGTAAAGCGAGGAATGAAGTTCATTTCTACATTAATTCCCCATGATCATGAAGCAAACAAACAATCCATCATGAGAGCACAAAGGCAATTTGCATTTCGGCGTCCTCCATTGCCCAAAACAAAACCGGCAGAGGCACATTACACTAGTGATACAAATCAGAACGACAAGTTTAGTGTTCAAGGCTCACTCACAGTATTGAATCATGAAACAAACCACATCTCCCCTAAACTCAGCAATCAATGATTCATTCATTCAGCTCAGAAAAGGAGAAGCTTGAAAATACACAGCACTGGTCTCTAAAAGTATAAGACAAATCACAAACTACAAATAGCAAGAATGATCACAAGTTGAGCTTTTATAGCCATGTGCTAGGCTCTACAGGGGTTGAAAAGCATTAAAAAATGAACGAACAAATTAATAGCACAAGATGAACCTGAGAAGCTCCGATGCTTGCAGTTTTAGAAGAACTACTTATTGGTTGGGGCTATATATAGAAATAGCTCTTCAACCTGCTGTTGCTGCCCGGCTTCCTCCTATAGTATAACATACATACATACATTAAGGATCTCCATAACTGGTTATGTGCAATTTACCCTCTTCACTAACACAATTTACCCTTTATTTTTTTTTCTTAATCACATGGGTAAAGCTAATAAGTTCATGAACCTTTCTGTTTTGTTTTGATTTTTTTGTTTAGATGAGCTGCAAATTTCCCCAATTCATAAACAAAAGTAAAAGGTGCTCGAGACTTTACCTTTCTTATTCCTTGTACCAGAAGGATTGATGTTGCTATCAGCACTTCCATTAGCAGAACCAGGAAGCTCCTTAAACTCTGAGTTAAGATTAGCCGGACACTGCATATCCTCAAACTCACAACCACCAAGACCTTGCCCATTCAAGACTGTGTCTGGGTGAAGACAATAAGCTTGATCATTACACTGCACATTACACGGATTCACCACATATGCACCTTGTAAGTTTGGGTTCACGGGTTTCTGATACGGGAAAGACCCGATCTCACCCTCAATCCTCCCCCTTATATCCACAAGCAAGCACTTGAGCCTCGCAATCTCAGCCTCCAATGCACCTTGCCCTTGCAACCTCTTCAGCAGCTGCTGATTCACAGCCCTCAGCCTCACAACCTCATCCTCCAAAGAAGCGGCCCGAGCCTTCTTCTTCTCACGGTCCTTACGCACTGCTTCCCGATTACCCATTGGCCGCTTCTTCATCTTCTTCTCTGTGGACTCCGCGGTATCATCGCTTCCTGCCTTGTCATCGGACGGGCCAGACAAGACCTTTGTGTGCACATGAAAGCATGTGTGTGTGTGTGACAAGTCGGGCCCAGGAGGGTTGCAAGTGTGGGTGTGCATGCAGGCGTGACTGTCCCCATGAGGTTCCTTGAGAAGGTCATCAAAGAAACTGTCCATTGAGCAGCTCGGCAATTCCCCGATGTTTGAACCTGAAAACACATCCTGGTTCGAAACATCTATCTCTCCATCATCCATTATGACAACTAGATTTACCAGAGGAAAGTCAAATCTGGTCAAGGAGTGATGAATATGGGTTCTTTGTAGTGACCCAGAAGCCAAATCAACCTAAAAAAACACGAAAATATTAACAAATTTGAACTTCTCAGTAAATTGAAGACCTTAAACACACATATGAGCACCAGAAGCCAGACACAACCCTAAAAACAGTCTCATATAAACACAACTGTTAAGACAAGATTCAGCACTCCATTCCCAGCAAGGATGCAGATTAAGCTAAGAGATAGCAACTAAATTGACTAAGATCAAAAGGGCTCAATCCAATGAGTGATAACTATAGGTTCTTTGCAGCTACACAAAAGCAAAATCAACCTTAAGAACACCAAAATACAAACAAAATTGAACTTCTCAGTAAATTAAAGCCCCAAAACACAACCCTAGTAACAATCTCATGCATACACAACTGTTAAGTTACGACAAAACGCAGCGTTCCATTCAAGGACACAGATTAAGCTAAGAGATAGCAACTAGATTAACTAAGATGAAAATGGCTCAATCCAATGCAAAATCAACCTGAAAAAACACCAAAATACAAACGAATTTGAACTTCTCCGTAAATTAAATACCCCAAACACACACATAAGAGCACCAGAAACCAACTACAACCTAGAAACAATCTCATACAAACACAACCTTTGAAACAAAATTCAGCATTCCATTCCCAGCAAGGATACAGATTCAGCAAACACATAGCGACTAGATGAAATAAGACGAAAAGGGTTTAATCCAATCCCGAAACATAATACGAAAAACATCATGTTTGGGGATTACCAGAACAGTCCGATTTTTTGCGTTTAAAGCAAAGACGATAACAACAAACCGAAAACCCTAAGCGCCATCAATGGCGGCGTTCAAGCGATGAGAAATAGATACTGATTGACAACGAATCGAAAAGGGGAAAAAGAAAGAAATCTGGAGAGAAAAATTGGGCGAACCTGAACCGATCGGAGAGATTCCACAAGACTTGCCTTTTGTCAGAAAAAGTCAAAAAAATTACAGAGAGACATCGTTGTTGTGCAAATTTATAGTACTTGAGGGGCTTTTTTGTAATTTTCGAGGGAATTATGTGGTGGGTTTGAGTCTGCATAATTGGGTCCACCTCATTTGTCTGATTTGATAATGATTTTGCCACTCAACTTGACAATTACTTATTTTTCTTGTTTTAATTTGAACACATAAATGATGGTACAATTTAATGTTATTAATTAACACCGTATATAACTGTAAAGTAAAGGAGCAAATAAATGGACATACTTTTGCATTTTGATTGATTTACTTTCATTTTCACCAACATAGTCAGACTTACATATTTTTGCAAATTACACAAATCTTTTTGTCTGCTATTGATTCCTGAATTTTTTTGTTGATATAAGAACGATTTTATTAGACGAATGATACCGTCGTAACAGAAAGAGACTAGGTCTAGTGGAAAATACACCCTATCAAATAGGTCATGTTAGACTATGACTCACAACTGTCGGGAGCTTATATAAAGGAAGTAATGCCAAAAATGATCAATGACCTACGCAGAGGTCCCATTAAATATCAACATAACGATACCAAACCTTCCAGACTAAGCCGTCCTAAAGACACAATAATTGTGAAGCCAAATACCGTAATAGATATGTGCCTAAAGTCATATTAAACTGACGTCTTATTGAATAACAAAACAAGAAAAAACTGCATACTAAAACACGAGCCGAGGCAGGGCGATGATGGCGGCGTAGGGAGGCTGGACGAATGGGAGACAATGCAGAGGATCCACTACCAAGGCCGGATCTAGCAGCAACAAAGAAAAGAACCGGAGAAGGGAAGAGCATGCTCAAAGAGTTCTTATCCCTCTTTCCATACTTCGACGGCCTGTGAAAACCCTAGGAAGAGAGGCGACTTTAGAAACCCTAAGGAGGAACAGTTTGTTCTTTTTGGAGATTACCGAATTTTTGATGATACTGTTACTGAGGTTACATAGGACGTTTATATTCTGTCAACAAGTGAGCACAGTTGAGTTCTTCAAGAACAGGGCAAGCAAGCTAAAGAGACAATAATGCACACTACAACAAACGACTAGCTTGATGACTGTAAGGATTGTCCTATTGCTCTCAGTTAAGAATAAAGCCGGTCGGAAAGTTCCCTCCGACCGGTCAGATCCTCCCGGAGCTGTCCTTTCTCCGATCACAATATGGCGCAGGCCTTTTGCGCCTTCCTCTTCTTCCTCTGTTTAGATGGTTGAAGAACCACTTTTATGGCTGTGTCAAAGACAGCTTTCACATTCTGTGTTTACAAAACTGTAATGTTCGTTAACTAATTTAAACCTCTTAATAAAGATGCTAATCGCGGGAGGTTTTTATTTTGTTTTACCTGCTGTGTTTTTGAGCTGCATTCGATGTAGGCGGGAGCGCCGACGAGCTTCCTCAGTTCCTCTCCCTAAAGAGATCAGGAACATCAGAACTTCGTTGTATTGAAACGGACGGTTGTGATCGAATGAAGTGAGAGGGAATACCTGAGCTGTGGTGATGGGCACTGCACCGGGGTGGTCTTCCAAGAATTGCTTATCATCACGAAGATCTAGAAGATGCACAACATTAGCCATCGTGAAAACTAGAATTGAATTGACAAGATATACAAATAATACCAATGACAATGAATTGCCTATAAACACATGAGCCCAGAGTAAAATTCCACATTGACATGACTACCGTTACTAATTTTCACGTGTCACCATCGACAAAATAGAAAACCATAAAAAAAATTTTTAAATAATCGTCACGTGAGTTTAAAATTTCATAATATCCAATATATCAAGTGTTTGGGGACAACAACAATTCATAAAGATAATGATGTGCAATTTACCCAATATAATAAACTAGACTACAAGCTCAAGAAAGAATACCACACCAGAATTTAATGATCTAAGAAGTAAGAACCACATCAGGCGATAAAAATACACACAATAAAATCACAATAACCACAAAACATCACAGTATAGGAAAACGATAAGAATGAAGGTACTAACCAAGCTTTGTGCCAACAAGAATAATTGGAACTCTTGGTGCATAATGCCTCAACTCAGGAACCCACTGTAAAAATTAACAAAAAAAAAATGCAAGTACTATCATATCAGCAACCACATGAAAGGAAATAAAAAACTAAGAAAATTTTCCAAACAGATAATGCCAAGGACATTTTCGTAATCTCACCTTCTTTGCAACATTTTCGTAGCTGGCCTTGCTTATGAGAGAGAATGCCAGAAGAAACACATCTGCTCCCCGATAGCTCAGAGGCCTTAATCTGTTATAATCTTCTTGGCCTGTCTCAATATCCCATATATCGAAATTGTTAAGCTTGAAGAAGAAATTGTCAAAGACATGAAGAAGAAGATAAGTTTAGTACTTACCAGCAGTATCCCACAACCCTAGATTCACAGTCCTCCCGTCCACAACCACATTTGCACTGAAATTGTCAAAGACCGTAGGCACATAGTCCTGAACCGCAAGATATTGAAAAAAAAAGACGTGATGATCAGATTGCAATGAAGGCATCAAATCGACCTAGTGAGAGACAGCTAAATGAAAAGAGAAAGGTCAAACATTAACGCTAAAAACTCGTACTTTTCTTACGTATTATATCTCTACAAACTTAACATAACGGTTAGAAATTGAGGTTTCTTTTTTCTCTAGATGTGATGATCGAATATGGGACAGATTGATACCAAGACTCAATGATACAATCTGTAAGCCATCAAAACCAAATAATAGCAGCAGACACTATTTCTGATCTGCCCAAAAGGATCCAAAAGTAACTCAAAATTCAGCATATGCTAAACAATTCCCTTATATCATTCTCTGTTATTACCCACACAAAAGTTGTTAGCAAGACATTAAAAGTATCTTTCTCCAATTAATAGTCAACAGAGACTACTTCATTGATCACATGAGAACCTAAATGAGTAAAACTCAACCAGGAAAATTAGCACCATGGATTCAAAATTCAGAACAAAAACACAATTCCAGACTCATCCCATTTTCGAGGTTCAAGTAACAGACCCATCACAACAATTCCGAGAATAAAGCAAGCATTTTTCTCATTTTCTTAAGCGATTAAAACAACAAAAATCGCAAATTCGGGTGACCAAAGCTTCTTCTTTCAC
The DNA here is from genome assembly GCA_036897725.1 of Erodium texanum. Taxonomy (NCBI): domain Eukaryota; kingdom Viridiplantae; phylum Streptophyta; class Magnoliopsida; order Geraniales; family Geraniaceae; genus Erodium; species Erodium texanum. The sequence continues at coordinate 5,027 of JAYMSW010001898.1, read as the reverse complement.
CCGGATTCAGAACAAGTACACAAAACCCATAAAAAATGTTGACTTTCCCACTAATTTTCCCCCAAATTTTCCGGGGAACCAAACAAGAGATACGACAGAGCGTTGACTGACTCACCGTGGGAAAAGTGTTGCTGGTGTAGGAGATGAGCATGCAGGTTTTGCCGACGGCTCCGTCGCCGATTGTGACGCACTTGATGAACCGTGACGCGCTCATTGCGGGTCCTTGAGTTCAGGAACAAACCCTAGTGCAGAAGAGAGAGCAATGCGAAGAGGACCAGAGGCACATTTGATTGTGAAGCTGAGAGAGGGTAAGAAAAAAATTGGGAACTTTCTTGAGGAGACGGACGAGACAAATCTGAAACAGCTCTGTAGCACTAGCTAGCTGATTTGTACTGTAATACTGTCACTTTCATATAGACCTCACCTGCTGCTACTTCCTTTGTCACTGTGTTTTTATTTTTTCAAAAAATAATTCACAAGTGATAATTATTTTATCCAAGTTTTCGGGTTTTTTTTTTACAGGTAATTCCTAGTCAAATTCTTTATATAAAAATGAATTCTTGCGGTTTGTATAATTTTGATAATATTTCAATATCATCTTGTTAAATACATAAACCAACAATTACTTGAACGATATTCAAGAGTTTGATAAAAAAAAATTGTCGAATTAAAAGAACATTTTGTCTTGGTTGAAAATATCAAAAAATTTAATGGAAGTTCAAAAAAATAATTGATTAACGGATATAACTTTATTTATTCTCATATATATTAGTTTTTTTTGTTGTTGAAAATTTTGACAATTATATTATATATCAACTATGAAGATACATATTTTTAACTATTGATTGTAGTAGGCAATATAGTAATATTACAGATGCTAAATTTGGTAAGAATAACAATCCCTGCAATCAGCTTCGAATCAACATAGTTCGCGTACCGCTTAACAACCAGATCGGACCAGACAGCGCACCAATAACACACCATGGGATAACCTAAGACAAACAACTACAAATAACTGTAAATAATAACATTATTATGCCTACCAATAATGTTTTAAATTAAACATTAGTTCGAAGAAATGTCTAAACATGTATCCACAAAAATTTGTAAGGAACCCACGAAAAAACAATATGATTAATGAAGATTCACTATATATGATTTTACATTTCTTGTAAACTATAATTTATTTTGTTATTCTACACAATTATTTCATTCCGAATAAAAAAGAACTTCTTGTTCCTAATTTCCAAGTTCATTTCTTTAATGTATATGAATGAAAGCAAATAACTTTTATCATTGAGATTTTTTTTCAATACATATATTTTGAATAATTCAAAAATAGTGGTTATCTATCAAACTAACAAAACAATATTTGATGGTAGCATGAAAATAACTTATTGTGGATCGTCTTATTAAGTTCCTCCATTAACGAAAAGGGAATGAAAATTTTAATGTAGCAAGCAACCATATAAATTTGTGACACAAAAGAGAGCATGATTATAACGTTGTAACAACTTCTACGAAAAATGAACCAAAAATAAAACCGTTGCCACATGCTTATTGGTTTTATTTTTCAAGTCTCCCAAATGTGAACCGTTGATTACAATATAATTGTATGATTAATGTCCAAATCAAGTTGGTTAGATGTGGCCCTTATTTTCTTTTGAGCCAATTTGACACATCACACTCTATACCTCACTCTCACCAACCTCAAGAGTTTTAAAATTAATCACCTCTACACAATTATCACCCATAGATCGATAGGTTTATAATTAATCACTTGATATATACTCGTTAACCAACTGTCCTAATCTATAAATAATGTGAAGGATATACCTCAAATTGATTAAATCATTATTGTTCATATTGATTTTGTTACATTAAGTTTCAACCTTTCTTTTATAAAGAAATTACTGCAATATTATATATCAATGACATACATAACAACTAATGAAACAATCAGGATAATAACCCTTACAAAACCTAGACTTGGTGGGAATAAAATTCATGTAGTTAGCTTCTCATTGAGCATAGCTCGCGTACCGCCTACAATCAGACTAGACCTAAATGAGAGGACCTAAAATGCAATATATGCGCATCTAAGCCAGACTAAATCTGACACTAAGCCAGACTATTTCTGACACCAAAAGCCAGACTGAGTCTTACACCCAAAACCAGACTAAAGCTGACACCTTATTAACTAAAATACAAAAAAAAAGTAACTAAACCATGACCCAAAGAAGGACTGCCTCATGACGAATCTTCATACTCAGCTGGACGACGAGCAGATCCGGTAAAAGAGACCCAACAAGGACCGGATTCAACAGCAACAAGGAGGAAAAGAATCAGAGAGGGGGAGAGCATGCTTGGAAGAACACTCATTCCCCTCTCCAAAAATTTGGCGGCACAAAAACCCTAACAAAAGAGAGAGAGAGCCACATAGAAAAAAAAAACCCTAGTTTCAACCTTTTAATTATGATATTTTTTTACTGAAAAAAAAAAATTTCTTTCATCTATATATATAGACATAACCAACATATTACTAATTAATAATGTAGATTTTATTTTTGTGTTTTTCAATTTTCTTGAAATCGATTAAATCATTATTGTTCATACCGATTGTGTTACATTAAAACTTTTTAATTACGATATTTCTGATGATAAAAAAATTATTTCATTTGTAGACATAACCAACGTATTATTGATTAATGTCGTCGATTTTATGTTCGTGCTTTTCAATTTACAGAATTTTTTGATATAAATTATGAGTTTAGAGAAACAATTAAGCTTGTGCATAATGAAAAATCACTCTAAATTTCCTTTTACGTGTTCTTGTTAAACCCAAGATTACAAATCAAACCCTAACCCTAGCCATCTGGTCTTCTCTCTAAACCTTATTATTGACTCCACACCTTGCTTGTATAGCCAGAATCTTCTTGATATCCGGACAAGAATCTTGGTCGTTCTTGATCATGGCCTGTCTGTCCAAAGGAACATTACACCTTTGCTTTCCCAAGCAAGCCTGCTCCATCAAAATTCACGAAAAAAACGTTAGCTTCATGAACCTCAATAAACTAAGGATCGAATTAAACACTCGACCGAGTCTATATTGTCAGTAAACCAATTTAATTAGAAGTTTAAACCGATAGTTAAAGTCCGAATGTCTATTCGATGAGGCCTTGGTTCTGATATTATATTAGAATAAGTCATTCGGTCAACGCTAGATTAGTGATAAGGAGATAGCGTCAATATTGGTGTCGAGTGAAAAAAGGTTGACATCGGCATTATCTTAGTCTGTAGGGGATTGATGCCAGCGGAGCAGAATCCGAGATCCCCACGGACGTGTCGCCTCGTGACAGACCGCATGACTTTTGAGTATGGTAAGTAAATAATAATAATAATTAAAAAGACCCTTCTGACGACGGTGTTGTGAAGTCGTTGCCAATAACCTTGTTTTCTTACTAGCCCCCACCGCGTCTCACATGTCGGCGCTATCATCGACGACCCGATAACGTTGCTCTTAGAAAACGAACTTCACTAAAAACTCAAGTTAATAATTGAAGACACAATTATAGTTTTATATTCTAACAGAATCTAGGGTTAATTGCAAAAACTAACGGTCCCCAAACAAATATGTACAAGAAGTAACAGTCAACTACTAAGTCTGCAAAAAACAACGGTAACGAAATTTTCCGTTTGCAATCCATTAACTTTGACAGTTTTCAAACCAATTTTTTTTTGAAATCCCCAAAATACCCCTCTCCCAAAATAAACCCTAAACTACTCTCTCCCCGAATCTAATCCTAAAACTATCATTTTCCCCAAATTAAACCCTAAAATACCCTACCCTTAAATCAGAGGGAGGGATAGAATGGTCATTTCATAAGAAAACTAACGGTGTTAGTCAGTTTACAAACATAAAATTTCTTTTTTGTTGTTTTTTGCAGATTTAGTAATTCACCGTTAGTTTTTACAAAACCAGGTTAGTTCAACGTTGCTTTTTATAGTTATCCCCAGAATCTATACCTTTTCGACAACTTCTTTCACAAAGGGAGAAGTGCAATTTGCAGTGATTTGGAAGGCTCCGCAAGCACCGGTTGGGTTGCCGAAATCGGCAAACTCCAGGGCCACAACCTCCTTTCCCTCGGGACACGAAAGGTGAGCCAATGGCCTTGGGATGGCCGATTCGTTTACGAGTCGGAGCTCATTTTCTTTCCTCTCCCATGAGAAGACACTTGGTGGATGATACTCGGAGACGAAGCTGCATATCGTGTCTCTATCGACCAAGACGATCTCTATTGAGCCAGGATCTCCACCTTCCTCGTCCAACACTACTATCAAGTTGTTCTTTGCTTTCTTGATGTAGGATCTAGGAATATGGTACCTAAACACAATCACAAAGGTACAAGATCGTTTCGTATTAGTAAGCAATTATACAACCACTTTAGACGACAAAATATCTAGAACCAGACTAAATATTTTAAATATAACCTGCCCCTTACGTTGGAGAAAAATGATAAAGAGTTTTTTTTTTTTTTTTGAATAAATGACATGTATGTTATATATCAATTATTGAGAAACATTGCAGACTCCAGACCTAGTGGAAATAAAAATTTCTACAGTCAGTTTCGAATGAACATAATTTACGTACTGCTTAACAATCAGACCGGACCACACAACAACAGACATTATTTTATTAGTATTGGATGTTTTTTTTTTCATATCAAACTATATGTTAAAGATAATGCTTTACCGTTTTGATACAAAATCTACGTCATCAAAATGATATATTGTATTTGAGTTGTTCTTAGGATTGGAAGGGCTGGGATTCAAAATCCCCAGTCAAGACAGGGTCAGGGCAACTATAACCTATACCGTACGCAAGATAAAAACGATCAAGGTAATTCTGTTTAGTATATAAATAAAATATATTTTTTAAAATGAGTTTCAAGGAAGTAGGATTCTTTACACTCGGCTGGCATGACACAAGACTAAACTATAATAATAATAATAATAATATATATATA
>JAYMSW010001897.1:0-15033 GCA_036897725.1 Erodium texanum | reverse complement strand
CGTCGTGAAATCGATGGTTGGCGAACGTGTCGAGGCCATCGGGTGTCTAGGCGAAGGTAAATGGATTGAACTCCTCCACTTCTTCAAAGTCTTCGTCGACAAGTTGACACTTGGAGTTCGACATTATTTTGAGTGAAATTTGGGAAGAAGAAGTGATGAACGTGTGTGAAATGAAAGAAGGAGGGTTGGGGTACTTATAGAATATCAAAGTTAATTTTAATATATTTTTAAAAAATAATAAAAAATAACATGAACTAGCCGTTGCATCTGCAACGACTCTTTCATTTGAAATGGTCTGCCACTAGGGGTGTGCACGACCAGTTAATCGACATCGACACCGGAATAAATAATCGAATCGAAAACGTCGGTTTTTCATTTTTGGACACCGACACCGGAAAGTTATATAACACCGGTTTTTAACCGACGAAGTTGCCGGTCGGTTACCGGTTTTAACCGAGCCAACCGTGACTTTTCAGATCTCGATAAGCACAATGAGTTGAACTGTTAGGAGGGCTTAATGTGGTGCGGCTGCGTACGACAAAAGTTAAAGGGTAAGATGGGTGAGATGAGATCTATATGTTTGATGTCGTGACTAGTTAAAGAGAGATGAGATGCAAAGAACAGAGCATGCAACGTGAGGAAGAGATGGAGAGGAGAGATAGTTTAGCGACATGAGAAAAAGATAGGGTTCTGGGCGGCTTGTGAGGGATCACTTTGACGAGGGAAGGTTAATTGGTTCATGTAGTTATTAAGTTTATAGATGGGTTGGGCTTAATATAAGTTTGAAAACCTCAAAAACACAATATGTATTTACACAGATTTTCATTTTTTAACGGTGATTTCATTTAGCATTAAGAATATATCCCCAACGATTTTTTTTGTACTTATCATAATTTTTTATTATCAAAACTTGTTACTTTTGTACAAAAAGCCTAAAGTTGCTCTCTTCGAATTTCAAATTTCCAAAAAATATTATTGAACACGATTTTTTTTTTCTGACGACTTGAATGTACCCGAATGAACTCCATAAATATAGTGGATTGATTTTTATTTTTTTGGGATTTTTTTACACTTTTTTTAACTTTTATATTTGAAAGACATTTTTGTTATTGTAACAAAAATACCAAGTTTTGATAAATAAAAAAAACCGTTAGAGGGGCGTTTGTTATGCTCAAAAAAAAAAAAACAACAGCTAGAAGATGAAAATATATGTAAATAAGTGTGTTTTGAAGGTTTTCCCAAAAAAAAAAAATATATTACCCTACCTTTGGTCAAAATCTAACCTGTCGGTCATATTCGTTGCTGGAATCAGAAGAGAGAGAGGGCAGCTTTAGCCAGTCCGTCTCGAACATCAAGAGCCAGACGGTTCGAATCGCGACTGTGACTTGTCTTCCGATTGAGCAAACCAGAGGGTTTCTGGCATAATCAACCTTTAGGTATTTTTTTTCCTTCAATTTCCTCAAGTTCCAGCTTCTTTTTTCCCCTTCTGTTCACATTTCGAGGGTTGCTTCAATTTCCTCAAGTATTCGAATTCACATAAAAATTACCCTTAGAAAGAGCTATTGATTGGAAAATCGGGTGTTGCAAATTTGGTATTGTTTGTGATGATTGATTGGTAATTGTTTCTGAGTTTCGATTGGGGTAATGCAAGCATAAATAGACTATGGGGAGTTTGTGTTTTCTTGTCTCAAGTTGCCAGAAGCTATAAATTTCATATATTTCAGCGGCCAGAGATCTAAACAAATAAGAAAGAACAGAATAATTATAAAAGACATTTTAAGAGTATTTTGTTCTTTTAGTAATTAATCAGTCGCAAGCAATGACAATGTATCCTGCTTCCTCTTATAGTTATTGGTAAGCTGGCCTAAACTTTAAGTATTCAAGTACTTGGTCAAGTAAGCATTGGTCAGAACTTCACAACTTATTCATTATGAATTCTGGATAGTGATGGTAAAAAAGGGAAATTCTATCTTTTTCTGTTTTCATTGATCGTACCAAAGAGCTCTTGAAATAATTAATGTGTACAATGATACTTCACTTGCTCTAAAACAACACATAGTTAGTTGGTTGCAAGCCTACATGTTGCTGCAATCATGGCGACTACACAATTATCAGTCGGAACTTAGCGATTCAAATAATGAACCAAGCATATTCAAATGACAGAATTGCAGCATTTATAACATAATGATTGACAAATATAAGTTCCAGCTAGGAAGCTCAAGCTCCAAAGGTACCCACCAAGCTTAAACATTATTTTAAGTTAAGGTGTTTAGTCCCATCGTTCCTTGAATTCTGTACTACATTACGAGTCCTGACATAACTAGGGACCAGCACAGTGAAGCTGTTGTCGGTGTCATCATCACTCTGGAACCCATAGATCAGCATTTAATAATTGTGATATTCAAATCTACGATTCATAATGGAGGTTTATGGGTATGTTCGGTTCGGGCACTGCAATTTGTAGGTTTTGCTGTACCAATTCCCAAACATTTCGGTACAAGTTTGGGCTGCAGGCGAACAGTGGCAAAAATGCCATTCTTTGGTTCAGCTCTGTATATCTTTCATTCTATTTTTTAAGCTATAGTTTTGCATCTAAATAGAAAATGGGTGCTGTTTTCTTGAGAAAGCTCAGAGATTGATCCACCAGAAGTCTATGCAAGTAGCTATTCTTGTTGTTACTTGTAAATTTTAAAATCTAACCAGTTGAACATACTACTCTTACCAATTATTTCATTGTGATAGGCTTCTGCTCTTTGCTCACTTGTCTCTTCATCAGTAGTTTTTTTTCTTCTTCTAAATCTATATCGTCTGTAATCTTCTATTTCACATTAGAGTGTTTTCTTCGATCTCAAGTTAACATTCTTCTTTTACCTACCTTTTGTTTGTATAAGCCTTTCCAACTGATGCAATTAATTAGTATTCATAAAAATAAAAATAAAAATAAAGGCTGCAGAGAATTTTTCTTATCCCATAAAAATGGCAAATCTTCCATGTTTTATTCATTTGTTTGTTTTGCTTTTGCAGGTATCCAATCTGATTACAAAAGAGCTTATAATCATGCTCCTTGGCAAGAACTCTATCCATGAAACTCACTATGACGTTTTGTCTGTGAAAGAAGATGCAAGCTATGAAGAAATTCGCACAAGCTACCGAGTTGCCATCCTCAGTTTCCATCCTGATAAATTAAGAGACATGGGAACATCAAATTCTGACAATGAATTAGGAGACAGGTTTCTGAAGGTACAAAAGGCTTGGGAAATCCTAAGCAATCCTAGATCACGAGCTGTGTATGATAATGAACTAAGGGGTTCAAGACAAGACACAGAAGTTGCTGATGATGTCAGCTTAGGGGACATGATGGTCGAAGATGTAGGTGAAGATGTACAAGTCTTGGAGTTATCTTACCAATGCAGATGTGGTGATCACTTCTCTATTGACTCCTTGGAGTTGGAGGAATTGGGCTATCAGTTTATGAGCTATGACAAGGGCATTTCTGTAAAGACTCCGGACTCTGCCCCAGCATCAATTGTTCTCCCGTGTGGTTCATGTTCTCTTAAAGTACGTCTACTAATCGATGGTAATATTGAGGTGCCTATTGGAGACAACTTGTGATTGATGATTTAATTTTGCCACAATCATTTTTGTTTGATGAGTAGTTCATACTGGTTTCAATGAGATTCCAATAAGTATTTTCTTCTTTTGTAGCCTTATTTGTTTATTTACTTGTCAATTGAGCCATACAATATTTGTTGTCTAACTGTGACTAGTTTCTGACATTTTGTCGAATTTTCACATGCAAGAAATATGATAACTTGAAGTGATTCACAATCTCAAAGAAATCTGATACTCTTTTTTTTTTTGTTTGAAAATTCGTATACATAATCTACCCATCCTATTCATTCCAACAAAATTCGAACCCATAACTTTCAGGATGGAGTGTGAGGCTGAGGTGTCCTTTGGGGACAAGAAATGTGATGTTTTTCTGTGGTAGTTTCACAAAAAGAATGTTTGATAATTCTAAAACCCACAAAGTTGAAGTGATTCTGACCATTCTTTGATCTTTATTGAATCAAAGTCAAGTGTTATACTAGGCTTACCTTTTGGATCTAATCTCATTACAGGGTATGTATCTATACCTGGGATGGAAGGTGATTAAAATTCTCATTGTTTTGGTATAAACAACATCAAAATTTGGATTATAGTTTCACAAATCTTGAAAATGTGACAATAAAATATTAGTCAGAAACCAACTGATCAAAGGAAAATAAAAGACTATTTTTTGAAAAAAAGGTTTGGAAGAGTATACATAGAGGAAGAAGTGTGAAGTGGTGGGTTAATGCTGCCTCTGTTCTGTCTCTCTTGCTTTGCAGCTGCTCTCTTTTGTCCTTAATTCTGTCAAAAGTTTGTCTCTGTTTGCAGGTAAAGACTTGATAGGGCTTGCCCAGACAGGTTCTGGCAAGACTGGAGCTTTTGCTATTCCCATTCTGCAATCCCTCCTAGATGCACCCCAAGCTTTCTTCGCTTTGGTGCTTTCCCCCACTAGGTTATGCCTCCCCTTATCTTCAATTTTCATGTTAATCTTTGTTTTTAAATTGTATGCATCATCATGCCTTGTATTATGTTCTCATTGATTGATATTACTTTGAATTTTGTTCCAGAGAGCTTGCAATCCAGATAGCTGAGCAGTTCGAAGCCTTAGGGTCAGGAATTGGTGTTAAGTGTGCGGTGGTAAGCTTTTTGATACTTAATTCTTAGTTTGATTCACTTAGACAAAGAAAGTGGACTATACAACCGGGTTTAAATTAGCCTTTTTATGTGTAACCCTTGATTTGTAAGCATCACGAGCATAGAATTAGAACTTCTCAACCCCACAACTATAATCTTAAATGAAGTAAGTGATCACTACAGGGGCAGAGTATGTATTAAGTACCTCTGTTGAAAATGCATGTTATTCAATTCCTAATTTCATGGATAATTCAGTACTTTGCTTTTGTGGTTAATTACCTTTTCAATGTTATTGACTCTTAGAAAATGTTGATGCATGTAGAAACAATTCAGTACAAACTTCTGAAACTAGGCTTCAAAATTTTTCCTTTTAAAACAATAGAAACTTTTATGGAAATATTTTATTTTCTATGAACCTAATAATGATTGGTATATGCATCTTGCTTCTGCATTGTTGGAGGGATAGGCCTTGTGCAACAACAACTATCCGTTGGGAAGCAGCCTCATATTATTGTAAGTGGTTCAGTTTCTTGCACTTTATTCTTCTGTTCCTTGAGTATTTAAAAGGTTGTAGTAGGGTGTTACTGTTTTAAGGATTATCATGATGTCAATTATTTGCCTAACCCATTTCCATGCTACTCCTGCAACTACATCTGATGCCTAAACAATACGCTGTTGGAGTTTGGTTCACACTTCCCCAGTTCACTTTAGTTTAGAAGAACAAAAAATATATGGCTAAACATGTTTGACCTTCAAAGAGCATGGAAAAGTTTTCAGCATGTATGTGCTCTATAGGCATCTAATACATCTTTGCTTATGTATCCAAAAGTCAGTAGCCTTTTGTTTTTTACTTTCGGTGTATTTAGTAAAATGTCAGATTTCTGATACCATGATGCTATGATATACTACCGTTGCCAGGCTTCTTATGTATCTTTTCATTTTGTTTTGTCACAGGTTGGTACACCAGGACCTCTAGTGGCATCTAAAAAACACAAAGGGTTTTTCTCTTAAAATGTTGAAATATTTGGTATGGTTTCTATCATATCGTGTTCACTCATTCACCATATCGATTGCAAATGATAAGGAGGGAAAATAAATAAATAAATAAATCAACTCTACCTTGATTATATAAATGACAAGTAGTTGCTCTGTGTACCATGTATCCAGTTTAGATGCTTTTCTTTCCATATGACATAAGATTTTCCTGTTCTGTTGAGATATATGCCTTTTTTCTTAGGCGTTACCTTCATGTCACCTTGTTAAAAATCCTAAAGCATTTTAAATGTGTTCTTGTTAATTGATTCTGTTGCCACCATCAGGACAGTGTTAATTTGTTCCGACAGGTCTTAGATGAGGCAGATAGGCTGCTGAATCAGGAATTCAAGAAAACAATTGATGAGATTTTGACTGAAGTCCCTCGTGATAGGAGAACTTACTTATTTTCCGCAACCATGACCAAAAAGTATTTATTTTTAATATATTTTTTTCATAATACAGAAGCATAGCTGTCTTTTGCGGCTGTCTTACATCTTGTGCTTGAACTGTTGGGTTCTATATATATATGTGTGTGCAAAACAGTGTTTATGTATATTGATTGTGTCGCCCCTTCAAATAAGTTAACTAATGGGCATTCTTTTTGAATTTCAATTGCTGCATTACAAGCTTGCCAATGTGATGTTCTTTGTACTTTCTATCCCAAGTACTGACCTAGTTATAATGTTAATGCTGTAGGTGCGAAAGCTCCAGAGGGCTTGTCTAATGTTAATCCTGTAAAGGTACGACCTAATCATATGCAAACGACTTTTATCCTTGACTCTTGATCACTGACTAGTGTTTTTTGTAATCTTCCAGATTGAAGCATCATCAAAGTATTCATTCAACTGTCGACACACTCAAGCAGCAATTTCGTTTAGTTCCTGCCATGTACAAGGTTTGTCTTCTTCAGAATGTTACGCTACTCTACCATGATCCTTTAGAACTTACATTTATTTTGGGTGAAAGCCTGCTTCTATAAGTATTGTTTTCTTTTGTTTGGAAAACTGGTAATTAAAATATCAGATAACTATAATATGAGCTAGTAGTTCAGGATTTCTGAATCACGTTCAATTTTAACTAAAATCACATTAATTAATTTTAATGTGAAACATAATTCCGGGAATAATGTGAAATTTGATGTTCACGTTTTGCTGTTCATGTTCAAAAATGAGAACTTGGGTTTCTGGCATCTGCTGGTTAATCTCTTCGGTTTGCTTCTGGTCACGGCTGGTGGGGCTATTCTTTGTAATTTGGTTCACTTACCTTTGTTTCTATTGCAGGACTGCTATCTTGTATATATTCTGACTGAGACGCCTGAATCTACATCAATGGTTTTCACTCGTACATGCTATGCAACTCGCCTTTTCGCTTTGATTCTTCGGAATCTTGGTCTAAGAGCCGCTCCAATCAGTGGACAAATGAGTCAGGTGTGTTTTATTTAATTAAAATCCCTGTTATATTGTTTACACAGTGTATTACTAATAATGGAAATACTTGTGATGTGAGTGACAGGATAAGAGACTTGGGGCCCTAAATAAAGTTAAGGCAGGAGAGTGTAACATCCTAATCTGCACGTAGGGGACTTGATATTCCATCTGTTGATATGGTTATTAATTATGATATTCCCACGAACTCCAAGGTCTGTTATGATGCATTTCATTGTTCCTAGTTTCTCAATTTGTCTTCCTTAGAATTATATAGTGTGGAGACAAACTTGTTAAGTTAATTAACATTGGTGTTGCTGCTGTTTTGTGACAGGACTATGTCCATAGAGTGGGAAGAACTGCTCGTGCAGGGCAATCTGGGGTTGCATTCTCACTGGTGAACCAGTATGAGTTGGAGTGGTTTTGCAGATAGAGAAGCTTATTGGTAAATGCCATCGCAGTTGATATATTTTACGAGTCATATCATGGGTGAGTTTTGAAAACTATTTATGTTATTATGCCTCAAGTAAAAAGTTGCCTGAGTTTACTGCAGAAGAAGAAGTTTTGATGTTGTTGGAGCATGTGGCAGAGGCCAAAAGTATATCCATTATGGTACAATTCCATTTTACTGTTATCTCTCTGCTTTTGTTTTACTGCTTCCAAAGCTTTGGGGTAGGGTGGTCAATTTATAATGTTTTCATTTAGACATGATCAAATCCACAGCACACCGCGCCATTTCCTTAATACTGTATGAGGTTGCTTCATGGTCTCTTTTGCTGAGTGTTAACCATATTTGTGTTCATAGGAAATTACCATACGTGTATATGTAAATCTGGATCATTTTTCTTAGAATTTAGCAGGCTAGGATTTTGTGTATATATTCTTTGTGGACTGTTTAACTAAAAATAAAATAAAAGCTGGGTAATAGTTGCTTCATCCAAAATCATACACATATAGTTGAATTTGTTCCTTGTTGTAATTAAATTTGGAAGTTGTGTTGTAGGAAATAAAAAACTGCGGAGAAAAGAGGAAGAGGAAGGGAGGAGATGAGGATGCAGATGCCCAAAGATCTTTCAGTCTTAAGAATGGGAAGCAATCCGGAAAAAGTGAGGAAATGATACTCATGAGACCTTAGAAAATTGTCATCTTTTTTGTCACATTTCATGTGGTTGTCTTGTGTGTTTGGGAAGAAGACATGTTTAAGGACTCATTTTGTTCAAATTTCAATAATTTGTTTAAATTTTAGGGACAAAAAATACCACCCGATTGCCGAGACATTAGATTAAAGACTCATTACAATATTCAGATCAGAACCGTGAACTTTTTTCATGTGGAGGGGAACTTATATGATATTCAGAAATGTAATGAAAGACCAAAATATTAGAATGTATGTGGACGTGATGAAGATGTATGTATTACAAGGACCTAACCTTGCGGGCTTTGGCTTTGTATGTGGAAACTTGTTTTAGAAGGCCATTTGGGGACCACCTTTTTAGGCTTGAAGCTCGACCCGTAACTACCTCCCCTGTTCATTTTTTTTAGCCCAATACAGTTACAGATAGCTCAACAAAGGTTGAGAGAGAGAGAGAGAGAGAGATAAAGATGTGTAATAGCTGCCCTATTCATTGACAGAGCAGAGGACCTTCCATTTCGTCATCCATGGCCGGCCACGGGAGCTGAGCAGGTAAGGGCTTCTTTTTCTCAACAACCCTTGCTATTTATGGAAAACATTTTATATGGCCGGTTAGTTGAATTTGACTGTGCTTAATACTGAGATTGACCCAGGATCGCGATCCTTTTGGGTCAATCTTATTTTGATGCATTAGGGTAGATTCTTTCTTTTTCTGAGGTGGGTTAACAAGGCTATTTCTATTCTTGAGTATGCACGTGCCTTTGGATCTTTCTTCTTCACTTGCCAAGCTAACAACAAGAGCTTCAATGCTAGTGTATCTCAGTCCTCACCTCAGTGTTATTTTAATAATTAGTTTTTCCTATTTCCATCTGAGTTAGCTACTTAACTTGTTTCATGATGCATGACTACTTTAATATCAACTTCAAATATGTATTGTATTATATTCGACAACACATTGAAACTTGATATGAGTAGAATTCAGTCTCCAATTCAAAATTATGCTGTGCATTCCTCCTCTGTGTCGATTCAGTATGTATCAGCAATAAATGCACCCCTATGCCACGCATATCACTTAGTTACTTGTTTTGCAAACCTTTTATATTTCATCCTTCAAGTTAGGATATATTCCTGGTAAATAATTCAACTTTTTGACAAAATATGCTGCACCATGCCCATGAATGGCTTAAACCACTTCTAACTTATTATTCACATTCTTGACCTTATGTTCACTTTTCTAATGATCAATGCAACCCGAAATATGAATTTGACTCAAGTCAAATTACATGCTGTCGAATGCCTGCTTCAAAAAACCCCTCCAGATCAGAAAAAAAAAACTGAAAATTAATCATTCTCATACTTACTGCTTTAATTATTGAACATTTGTTACCTTGTTATAGTAAGCGATGATGATATTATGGAACATGATCGTTAAAGTAGTTATTTTTGGGTCACAGTAGCATTTGAACCCTGTTATTCTGTAATTTGATGTAAGTATCTATGTTTGATCATCGTTTAAATAACACTGACCTATGCATCTCTTGATTTAGTAGTCACATTTCTTGGGCTGAAACCTTCAAAATTGACGTGGGATCTTTCATTATCTTATCTGGTTATACACTGACAATCTATCGATCATTTTGTAAGTATTGCTTCATTGTATTTTCTCTATCAAAGTTCAGTGTTTCCTGTGCACACAAATAATCCAGAATTTTCATGATTACATTTTTTGCATAGAGAACATCTATATGGTGATCAACATTGCCACTAAATGTGTTGGTTGAGGTTTAGAGAAGAAGAAAAGAAATAAAACTAAAGACTACACATCCAGATTGGAAATTAAAACACGGGCCACATAGATTTTGCAGACATCATGTAGCAGCATATAGAACACCTATATGAAGGTCAAAAACTACATTTTTTTAAATAAAAAAATCTTATCAACACAGCCACTAAATGGGTTGGTTCAATCAAACAAAAGAAATAAAACTATCTGGATAAGATATTCAAACATGTGATTTTGCAGGCACCATTGTTCGTCTCATGGTGATGTATAGAAAACTTCATTGAACCAGATAGGGCTGGAGTTATTTTCTCCAACTGAAAGCATAGCTTCCTCTTTGCTATATCCCATTTTCTCTGGAGGGTTCATCATCTCCATACCTTGTTGTGCCTGAACAATCTCTTCCCTCCTCATTGATATCCCCGTCACTGGCTCTGGGGTGGTTTGGTTGTTAAGCCTTTCAGTGGTGTGCTTGATTTCCAGCAAGTACTTGCCAACTAAATCCCGAAGAGCTTCCAAGTCCTCAAGGCTCAATGTCTCCAACCTTTTGCCCCCAGTCAAGGCTGAGAACATCAGCCTGGTCACCTCCTTTTGTCGAGTGTCCTCCCACTCTTTCTCCAGCTGATTTTCTATTTTAGACAACCTTGCATTGAGGAAACTCTGTTGGTCCATCATATGTTTGTTCTGGCTTGTCTCTGACATACTTTGGAACAATGAAACCACACTGTGGACCCCAGGAGGGGAAGCCCAAACTACTGGCTGTAACTCATCTGGCCCGTACATGATCATGCACGCCTCAACTCCGCAAAGGGTGCTCAACTCAGTCACCTTTGTTAGCAGCCCCTTTGTCCTTTTCTTCAATGAAGCCTTCCTCGCAGCAGCATTACATATGAAAGCAAGCTTCACTTTCTTTCTAGTTGCTGCCATGGCTGTGTTCTTCCCTTGAACATCCAATGGTATATATAGAATAGTGAAGAACCCACAATTATTTACGAGGAGCACTCTAGGGGGGTTGAATCTAGACACCGCCATTATTTGTGAATTGTGTCATTTTCTATGAGTGAATGGGTTTGCGCTGGATAAGAAGAAATATTTGGCAGTTTAGCGGCAATTTAATTGAGACAGCTAATATGCTTAGCTGTGTTGGTACTTGGTAGCACAGGAATTCTGTGTGCAAGGCTTATTCTGAGACGAGTTGTTAATTGTTGACAGTATCTTTGTCACATATCAAGTGTGAACTTCACTGTGCGTGAATGTACATTGAAGTTTAATCTTGGCTGTGATTTGTCAGATGTATTACAGTCATGGAAACGTAATTAATTAGGAGATCTGAAGCAATCTTTTGGTGAATTGAACTTTTTCACAAGATTCGAATTCAAAGAAGGGGAGATGTAATTAGGAAAATGACCCCTTAATTAGAACATCCAAGGAGTTTAGCAGTTTCTTGTTTTCATCTTTCCCCAAATTATTGTGTGTGCTTGTTAATGTTTAGGCAATTCATTTATGGAACAGTTTACATACATATATGGAATTATATTCGTAGCATGATTCTGTACCTATATTCCAGGTTTCAGATTTGCTGAAATCTTACAGTACACGCTCTAGTTGACCATTTTGGCATTAAGAAAAGTACAGTGATCATTTCAACATCTTGTAACATGATTGCTAATTTTAAAATAGTTCCTAATTTTTCTGATGTGATGTCATGCTCATGTATGGATGATTCAACATCTCCCTTTACATTTAGTGTGATGGTTACGGTTATATTAACTGGTTTACGCCTTCATGGCGATTTAACTTGGATTACAATAAATCGTTTTCGTCTTCATATCAGTTAAAGATCCAATCAATATAGTTCGCTATTATTACAACTGATAGCCAATTATATGACCATTTTAACATGCAGACAATCTTAAGGAGAAACTTAACTCCAGAGCAACTGATTAGTGATCGTACAGCTTCTTCCCCAACAAAAAATAAGTGAGTGCATTCTATACTTTTACTTTGTGATGTAATGTGGCTAAGCATAGTTTTTTTTTTTTTTTTTTTCTGCATGCAGCATTTTATTTTGGTTTCTGCTAATCTGAATAGACTTATTAGAATATTTAGGTCTGGTATCACTTATTTGAATCTGTCCTATGATTACCTGATTTTTTGGTTCCTCAAAATGCAAGATTACAGTGCCATGATTACCTGATATGTTCACAATTTTGCATCGATCAACTTAGGATTCAAATACCACATAAGCTATATTTGATTTGATTTTGTTGTATATTCTTGAATACCCTATTTGGAACAAGTGTTTCTTTTTCATTCTATTTTCTATCAGTGGTACCTAAACTTCCACACATGTGCTTTTATGCTGGATGTGAATTTGAGTAACCCTTAATTAACTATTTTCAATACTAGCATTAAGAAATATTACTGTCCTTGGATGACCAATAAGATTAACATTCTGTTATGCTTAATTTCTGAACTAGTGCCTTAAGCTAATACAGTGGAGTGTATACCATTTGCTAAACAACCCTTTACTTTTTGAAAGTAATAAGACTAAAAGTCAACTTGTTTTTAAATGGTCGACAATCATTCTGTGAATTTGCAGCTGCAAGTTGTGATTGTAGCATGTTTGTGGAATAGAGTTTTAGCTAAGTGATGAAATGCCAACTTTTTCCAAAATAAGTATCTTGAACTAGTTTTTGAGCAAAAGATGCAGTAAATGAATTACTCTGTCATTCTCTCTAACCCTGCCAAAATCAGAGATATGAGAAGATGGTTTTGTTGGATGAACACATCTTTCCCTATAGAACTAGAGATACACTGAAATTAAGATTAAGTGATTGTTTCATTCACTACCAGCTAAACATAGAACCATGGATGATAGAGTTTAGGAATAGATGTGGGACATCATGATCATTTGTCCAGTCAAAAAGGCATAACTATCACCATAGCCATCATATTTCTGTCTTTATATAATTAAAACTTTACTTACAAGTTTTATTATATTATGTCACAAATTTGTTGTTTCTTTACGAATTATGACAGGTACTTTCTTTAAGAACAAAATCTAACGGTATCATGAAGAACAAAATCTCCTGGTACATGGAGGCGTGCTTACATTTATGAGTGACATTCTCGAAACACTGCAGTCATTTCGATGATTGGTCAACATTAAAGATGCTTCTCATAACTACTAGGTATGTACCCAATAAACTTATTATAAATGCAACTTAACATATGTGACTATTATGGTATTGATGATTTTAATGACGAGGCTTGGCAAAGAACTAACATTGTGTCATGTTTGAAAGTTTAATCCTAATATTGTCATGTTATAATTGAGTAGTTCTGATGCTAGTATCTAGAAAACATTCCGCATGTGCTAATTTCTACTTTTAATCTCAAATCATATACTAGTTTGTATTACGAGATGAACCACCTAACATTGATTCAATTGTAGTAATGTTTATATGTGGTAATCTTTAGCACCTTTGGTACTATAAATAGAGGAACCAAGTTGATTTAACTGCAAATATGTGGTAATTCTTCATTCATAGTCATACCACAATAATGAAAGCTACTAAGGAAGAAACTTTTTGAAAAGTAAAATTAGAATTTGAGTAGTATATAATTTCCATTATGAGATCTATCGTGCAATGTTTTTTCTTTTGTAGTAATTCTTGCACTTTTGCTGCTATTAAAGAAGAAATGATATGAATGAATGCACTACAAAAATATATTAATTCTTCATGTGAATTGAGACCTACTTTCTTTCTGTTACCACTTGATATTTGTGAGTCTGTGAATGTATTTTATATTCCCTTGGTGAAATCTAGGAGATTTTCACAACAAATACATACAGAAACCCAGATTCATGAATAAGATCAAATTACTTATTTACACAACCCACAGAAGGGAAGAGGATGATTTTATGTGGTTCATGGCATTGAAGAAAGTATGCAGCACTACTCAAACATTGCACAGAACCAATGTGAATACATATTTTTAGTCCTATAGATAATTTTTCATGGAAAATTCCAAATCCCCGTCCCTTCATATATGATATGGTAAGATCTAGATAAAGCTATGGCTCATTGTTGTATTGTGTATAAATAGGGATATATTTCTTGAACTGAAGTCTCTGGTACTCATAGAATGTCATCTAATTTGTCTGAATGATTTAAGAGGTGGCGGTTATATGCTGCTGAAGTGGTCCAAAATTCCATTATTAAATGATCAAGTATTTCAAAATGAAAACATATAGATATTGAACATTTGTTTTAAATCGGACTACATATATGGAGTTGAACTAAAATGCCAACCTTAAAGCTGAGCTTGTTTGTTTCCTCTATATTATGTCGTCATATTATTCTGTTTTACTCGATATACATTTTCAACACTACCCATCACATGTAGAGTTGTTTCTATTCTTGGGCCACAACGAACAACACATTCACGTATTGACTAGAAAACACAGTAGGATATCATACATGCTCACAAACCCAAATCAACAAGGCTATGGTTCCCCAATTTTGTTTTAAATCGAACTGCATATAACCAGGCAGGTACCACAACTAAAAGGTGAACCTAATAGTTATATTTATTTGTTTCTGTTATATGTATCCGAATACTTTTAATTTGGGGGGAATTGCTGAAATATGCCCTTATGAATTGGGCCCCAACTCAAAAAAAAAAAAACATGCTACAGAGGGCCTCCGGAATTATGCATGGTCGTTTGTTAGATTTCTGTGAACAGCTTTTCGATTGGACAGTTTCCAACACATTTACGTATTGACTAGAAAATACAGTAGGATATCATACATGCTCACAAACCCAAATCAACAAGGCTATGGTTCCCCAATTTTGTTTTAAATCGAACTGCATATAACCAGGCAGGTACCACAACTAAAAGGTGAACCTAATAGTTATATTTATTTGTT
>JAYMSW010001896.1:0-15038 GCA_036897725.1 Erodium texanum | reverse complement strand
ATACTCGACATGGGCGAGTAAGGATGTGAAAACGGGCTTATAGGACACCAAAAGCTCTTTCAACATCCTTCCTCGCCGTCGTAAGTATTGTTCTCCGAAAATCTCGACGACGTCTCCACAGTACCATCTCAAAAACTGTAAAGCCGTGGTTTCACCCATTCACAAGTATTCGTCAATCGAATCTGCTAAAGAACCATAACACAACATACAAATAGTTGCATTGCATTTATGATACGGAGAAAAGTCAGGCTTACCAAGGGCGTCAGGAACTTATTCGAAATACGTATCATGAACCTCCAATGCCTCCTTTAGCGAACAAACAACGCCTTGCTCATTCGAAAACGACAACGAAATTGTTTCCGGTGTAAATCGACGGAGTTGAGAAGTAGTCCGCAATGAGTCTCGCATCTCCTTCTTCACGACCTCTGTTTATATATGTTCGGGTGTGAACTCTTCTGTTGGGTCAACGGCACGAACCTTCACCTCGAACAACACTTTGTACTATCTCGTTGTCTGTCATGAGACTGTTACGTATGTCATCATACAATTTATGCCATTCATCTCGCTTCAACTCCCTTTCACGCTCAGAACCCATGAATGAAGCAACTAATTTGAGCGTATTATTTTCCTTTTATAGGAATTTTTGATTTCCAAAAATGATTTTTTTTTTAATAAACTAGCCATTGGGATTTTCTTTTTTTGAGATTTTTGGACACGTGTCAATGTCTGATTGGGCCACCTTTGCGAATCTGGGCCACATTATCTTTCGTCTGATGCAACTTTCGACTAATTAGTCGAAAGTTATGGGAAACAACAACAAAAAAAACCCACTTCTGACTATGCCTCTCACCTGCACTAGGTGCTCTTATCATTGGTTTCCCCAGAAAAATCCGTCAATGCAAAAATATCCTATCTCTTCTAAAGGAATCCACATAATCTGATGTGACCGGCGAATCTAAGGCGTTGCATTGCCCTTACTCTAATTGATGCACTTTTTAGGGCACAATTGGCTGCCAGAGACTGTCAATCCGGTCTAATGGTGATTGTACAACCGGTCACACATACTGTGGGATGGCGATTTCTTTCTAACAGTTGATTATATGCACTTAGCCTCTTCATCTGACGACCAGATGATTTCGAGCCGATTGACCTCTTCTCGAGGACAGATAAACCACACGTCAACATATGGCAACAAGTTCAAAAAAAAAAAATCAAACTATGTATTACTACAAAGATCAAAATTTAGAAATGATGAAATAATAATTAATTAATTAATTAAAACGCTAAACAATTATCGTTTGAAAAAATCTATTTTTTTTATAAATACCTATATAACACAATACTCTCACCCTCTTATTTATTCTTTGAATTTTTTATTATTTCTTTTCAGATCATGTACGTTAACATGTGCCCAGTATTGACCGGCCTAGAAGGAGGTTCCCTCCCAAACCTGGTACCTCGTTGGCAGAGGATCGACGATATTGGTGGAACTTTCAACAATAAGGTGAAAAACGGGTATTTGAATACTTATAGAGCTATCTTCTGGAGGTTCAGGGTAACAAAATGTCAACACCGAGCTCATTCGGATCATACAGTTCATCCCAAAGGACATGATCAATAGATCAAGATTAATCCTAACATGAATGGTTCCTAGACCTAGATGCAACAAGCTCATTAACTAAAGTGCATCCAGTAGGTTGGCGAAGCGGAAAGGAAAACACCTGCGAAACAAACAAATACAACCTCTGTCATCCAGTCAAGCAGTTCTCAAATTATCCATAGATCTTGACCCACCCGCAAATTAGTTTGACCTGCGAGTCACTATATACACCTCAACATAGTCTAGGATTGACTGTAGATCGAACATCACACAATCCACAAATATGCAGGTAGAGATCAGGAACGAATGATCTGCGAATCATCCGTTCCGCCCATAAAATATGTGACTATGATTATAAACTCTTAATATGAAGCCTAACTCTAAAAGCCCAATCTTTTTTTACTGTCTAAGTCAACTTATTTGTATTGGCTCTCATCCCTATATTTTTACGGGTCAAAAATTTGTAAATCATTTTACATACAAAAAATCAACTTATTATGAATGGATGTATGGACTAAAATATTTGATAAAACTAATGTATCAAATCTTTGTTTTAAAACGGATAAAATACAAACCAATTAGAAAATAAGGTTAGCATTTAGAAGATCACCTTGTAATGATCAACATTTTTCAAGCAAATGTGGCTTGACTAATATAATTTGTAGACGATAGTTAAATCATGAAATATTAAATCAGAATAAACATTTTCGGGTTGGATAGGACCTTGACATGAACCATGTAAAATATAAAAAACAATATAACTTGTTTGATATTATTCAAGTACTCAATACTCCTATACACAGGAGAATACAAGTTCAACTATAAGAAATAAAATAATATATAATATATTAAATTAATTATCGTAATAAAATCAAATAAGGAAAAATTAATTATATTTATTATGATTTGATATTTTATGATTTAACTACCGTCTACATAATTCGAGTTAAGAATGAGTCATAGACATGAAAAATGATTAGTTCATGCACATTGTGCTTCGTTTGAAATAAGAATTGTATAAAGGAGAGACATAGCAATGAAGGGTTCACGTGACAGGAAGGGATCAACCAAACCGCATTGTCGCTATGTAACCTTACAAAATAGACTTCACATAAATGAAGGTGTTGTAATAGAAAGACCAAAACCAACCATGCATGTTACCTATATTTATACATGTATGTAGACCTTGTCTTGTAATTACTATTCTTAAACAAATCTCTTACTAAATTGACCTAATCATGCATGTCCAGCGACGATGTTTCCGGGAGACAGTTCTTGATGGAAACTAGGAAGATTCGAGCATCGAATATAGGCCGAGTTAATCACGTTTATGTACTTGTTTTGCGACTAATGACGACAATGTTAATCATGGATTTGGGTTACTATAATTACAATATGGACCCAACACCAACAAGCAACGACCCGACTAAAAGAACAAAAGCATAATAGTAACGAATTAAGACATTAATTAAGATGAACAATATGGTTGAGGTGGGACACTATTAGGCACCGATTCGGCAAGAGCACATGCTTGATGAGAGAGTATCGGATTTTGTTAACTAGCTCCGGATTTGGTGTTGTTTGGTGGAACACCAAATTGTCTGTTGTCATTAATTATTATTATTTCTTTTGTTCCATAACCATTTGTGTTTCAAATATTTCCGGTCGTTAGAGAATCGTTATCTTTTAAGTTAGGTTTGTATCAAGAAGTATGGAACTATAAATAGGTCAATAAGTTTTAAGAATATAGATCTACGATCATTAAGTTCTGATATCATATTAAACATAATCTATCTAAAAACTTACGATTTTAATTTTTTTGGACATCGAAACTAACAAATGAGACAAGATCATAGTACTGTATAGTTGGTCCTGTTCATCAGAAATCGGCTTGGAGAGAACAATGAAGACATTGAACAAATTAAGAATGGGAAAGGAAGAAGAAGAAGGTTGAAGATTGGGCCACAACGAATTTGAAGGTCAAGTACATATTGAATGCACATGGCCAAGCACATGGTTTTGGTTTGCTTGGTTTGGTTCGTTACAATCTTCGGCATAATTTAAGCTCCTTACGATATAAGGACATCACAAGGAACACGGTGGGGTATGATCTTTGTATTATATTATTCCTTCCGAGGTGACAAAATTAGTAAATTATCAAAATAAATATATATCAGAATCATCTTAGTTTTAATGGAGTTTGAAGATGGTTTTCACAAACCTAATTGGTTTAATACAGTGGTTAAGAGTTTTATTTCGCGTTTACTCATTAAGATTTGACTTTTTGATGGGAATAATAAAATGTTATTTGTTAAATCGTGTCTAATCAAGTCTTATTTGGTTGTTAAACGATATATAAATATTCATTCAAAATTAACTATTAAATAAGAAATTAGATACAAACGTCGTTACAAATAAAAAATTTATCTCTTTTTTAAGTTAAAAACTTAATTATACCAATTCATCCTAAAAAGAAAAATGAAAATCTCAAGTCCTTTTTGTCATGAATGTGAATGTTTCCGCACACAAATTGAAACAACTTGTACAAGTTGAAGAGTTCCATACACTTTTTTATTTATTTTTGAAACACCATACCCTTAAATTAAAAGGGAAGTAGCATTTGTATATATTAATTGCAATTTTGCATGGAAATGGTCCATACTCTCGCTCGCATGCAGTTGAAAAGGCAACATCGAGCCCACACAACCAGAAATATCTATCCCTTCGATTATGACAAAATTAATAAGATAAACATTATCTATAATTAATCATGTCTCACTCAGTCACTCAAGCCTGCTAATTTTATTTACCCGAGACAAGAATTTTCTTCCCAAACGACCTCGAGAGTCCAGAATGTGCAAATTAATATTATGAAAAAACAAAAACAAAAACAAAAAAATGGATAAATATTTCGCGATTCTAGATGGTCGGTGTGATTCATATGTATAAAATGATTTTAATTTTTTATTTTATAATAATGGGGCTTGGGTTGTTAGTTTTCA
The DNA here is from genome assembly GCA_036897725.1 of Erodium texanum. NCBI lineage: Eukaryota > Viridiplantae > Streptophyta > Magnoliopsida > Geraniales > Geraniaceae > Erodium > Erodium texanum. The sequence goes on along the minus strand of JAYMSW010001896.1, from coordinate 10,436 downwards.
AAGCAATAAAAGGGAAAGGTATGGATTCAAGGTACATGACCACAATTGTATAATTAATGCATGCTAATTTTCAACTGTCTTTGTTAAATCAGTTTTCTTGTGCCATAACTGCTCTGTCCACAAAAATGTTAAATAAATAAAATTCAACCAACTACCTCATCTAATTGGATTTTTTATTGGAACTAATCTGAATTTATACACACATAAGAACAAAATAGTTTGTCGTTAGTAAAAAATGCAGTAGTCTCGAATAAGGTCCGACCTACACTACATATGCATCAACCCCCACTTATCTTTTTTTTATAAAAAAAATGAATTTATAAATGGTGAATAAATAATACCGACATTAGAATTAGACTAAAGCTTAAGTATCTTTATCATTAAACTCACCAGCTTTGGTCCCGACTTATCTCTTTATTTTTAATTCCTTCCTATTAGTCAAAATATCTTATAACCTAAGCAATGCTAGGTGTATTGTATACATAGTGTTAGGTTTACTCATGCAAGTTTTAGTTATACTTTAAAGAGAAGCCACCCAAGCATGTCCCTATGGAAGCAATCAGGGGTAGAATAAAACCTAACAAATCATGAGTAGCGAGAAACATACAGGGATGAGCGGGTTAGCAGGGAAGAACACTCCTACCAGAACTCCCTTAGAGCAAGGGAAATGTAGATAGACGCTTTCGATATCACATTAGACTATATGGGTGCCAACACATGAAAGAGAAGAATTACATAGGCGTAAGGGTGGTAGGCAGTGTAATGCAGCATGGACGAATTCAATGATTTTTTTTGAAAAAGAATATTTGTAAATTCTGTAAATGAGTATGCAATGAATATAATTGGAAGTTACTTAAGTTAAAATGACAAACTGAAATTACATTCTTCAAGTGACAAAATCGAAATGTACATTTACGAAATTTTACTGATCTTGTCCCACATATGGTCGATAAGATCACGTTGCAGTGCTAAGTGAATGACAGTATCTTTAATTTATTCAGAAATTTCCCCTCAAGGACGTTGAATTCCTGAGGCAGCCCTGAATGGACTATGGGAGGTTGGGCCAAAGAAGAAAAAGCCGGTAGGTCGTCCTCGTAATCGATTCAACTTCTGTAGTTATTGCTCAACTATCATATTGTGCATTACGATACACACTTTCATGATATTGCCGATGATTGATGGGTCTCGAAAACATGTTAGCCTGGTAATTATTTTGAAACACACCTAGAGGACTTCAAGGCTCATTCCACATCCTTCCTGCGGCTTTTTTGTACTCGTGCAAATGTCTCCTGCTTGGTAGTGGTTGGTTCACGTATTGTCTTCCCAAACATAGCCCACGGCGAATATATCCAATCATCTATGTAGTTTTCGTACCGTCGACTGTGTAATGAATATGTAGGTTATGCTCTTATCTATTCGTACTACACTTATGCAACAGGCTGAAATCGCTTTGACCTAAGGTATCGGTCTCCTATTGAAAAAAAGGGATAAAGACCGATGGTCCATCCATATTCCGATAGAACATCGGTTGCCGCATCTTAGTCGATGCTTGAAAGTAATTAAGCTCACTATTAAATGGAGGTGTAGCTAGCAAAGTAGTCTGCTACTACCTGCTCGTGCCCTCTTTCCAGATTTTGATCAAGTAATGCTTGTTTCCTCTTGCATGAACACCGGGCTGCATCATCTCCTAGCCTTTTGGACTTATAACTTGATGGATTTCATCTATTATCAAGTTAAACATTATGGAACAAAGGACGTTGTCGACCTCGACATCCAAATCATACTATGGGTGCTCCACATCTTGCAAGTCGGGATGTAGAGCCTCCACGCCAAGCCCATTGGAGTCTAAAGACTCTACGTCATGCATATCGGGGTTTAAAGACTTTGGAAATTACGAATCGAAGATGTTACCATCCGAATTCAAACTAGGGTCGGCTTCATTTTGGATGAGAGGTGTGTTCGAGAATTTAAGACAGGTGGATGAAAATGAAGTAGAGACTAAAGGGAGGATTGGTATTATTTATAGGAGGAGAAAAAATTTGCAAAAAAAAAAAAATTTATTTGTGTTACTATTGCTGGAAAGAGTCATTGGAACGATTCTTTTTCCTAGCCATTAGTCGCCACACCATTGATGCATCGCTTTGTAGCAACGTTTAGACCCGACTATGCAGCCAGATGCAATGCAAAGTTTGCGCCTAAAATCGACACATCTTAAATTCGTTAACAATAATATTACCTTGTCCTTGATCTTAAACAAGCACCTTTATACTCGGGTGTTGTCCCCACAGGCCTCCACTGATCTGTTATGGAGAGAGATGTCCTAGGTATGAACAGACACAAGAACCCTGTTCAACTGACTCGGAACAAACAAGCATGAATGAATAATAACAAGACTCGACAACCGTAATGTGATTCCAGCAAAGGACAGGTGACCCCACCACCTCCATCTACTGGTTCTAGATATACTAGCGCACCGATCCAATATCGGTCCTTTTGTCTTGCAGCATAATGGTCCCTTGTGACTCCTTGTTACATATGAGAGCCAGCCCCTAATAAGGCTAGAAAGCCATATTTCATTCTTTCTTCTTTTCTTTTTCTGCATAAAGCCAAGGACAAGCATGGAACAATACAAAGTCACTGACCAAGTCCATTACACAAACAACTCCATCTTCTAGATGGGAAGGGTAATTCTCAACTTAACTAGCATGTGAGAGCATTGTGTAAGCAAGGCTACAACTTTTACTTTCTAGCTAACTCTAATGGCAGTTTCGAATTCCTGCAGTCTATACATAACCAGATAGGCAGTTCCACAACAACAAAATACAAGTATTGAGTAAAAGATGAAAGTGTTGGCAGAGAGAATCTACCATGCCAATGCTCTCATTCTGATAGCTCATCAGATTCATCAGAATCTTGGGATGTCACATCTGACCCTTCTTCTTCCTCATCGTCTTCAATGACTTTCATGGTCCTCTTAGCAGTCAGCTTGGTAAGCGCTGCTGTCTTGCTCGCCCTTTGTGACCTGGTGCTTATTGCAGCAATGGTAGGAGCAACGGTGGTGGGTGAGTCCTCTTCATCAGAAGAGTCTTCATGCCTTACTGGTCTCCTGACACGGGTTGATCTGGTTGAGCGTGGAACCGGTGTTGGTGGCACTGCTGCTGAACTGTTGACATCAAGCTTGAAATCTAGCTCTAACCTCCCTGTAATAATCACATTGGGGGAAAACCGGAAAAGTCATTAAAATGTTTGATTAAAGAGAGATAGAGAACAAAGATACTGAGAATGAAGTGTATCAGTGAAGAACTACACTTAAATTAAGGTCTAGGATACAAGAGAACTTAATTTAAGTTCAAATGTGAGACTTTTGGTCGCATGCATAACTGATAAATAAGCAACATCAATCATCCCCCAAAATAATTTACTCCCTCAGTCTGAATAATCTTTTTTCTTGCTAGAAACCAACTACTATAAGTAGCTTGATCTTCCCAAAAATTTAATTAGAAAGATGAAGGAATTTACCCAAGATCAGATCAGCTTGGCCTTGTAAAAGATCCAGATCGGGATGCCTATCCACTGATTTAAGATGTTCAGCCATATGTTTTACCTCCCTTGCAAGATCTTTCTCAGAGGATACAGATACGGCCACTTGGTTTAAAAGACTTCTCATTAACTTTATCGTCTCTTGTTCTGATGAGCGGAAATGAAGTAATACCAGTATTCTACATAGTGCTGATACATATGCCTTCTCAGCAGCTGTTTTCTTTGCAGGGAAGCTTGCAATCTTAACAAAGCATAAGAATAACAAATTATTAGTTCAATAATGTATAGCATCACTCCATCCAATTATGCTTTCGAATTAATTGCTTGCAATATTGATGACAGAAAATACATGCTCACCACTAACAGCTTTCTTATTATGAAGAGAGAAAAGCAGTTTTGCCACACTATTGTAGGATTCTCAATTGGTTACTTGTGGTGAAATTTCAAGGATCAAAGAGATATTTGGCCACATCATTGTAGGATTCTGAGTGCATTGTTTGTTTTCCTTCATTTTTATAATATAACTTGTTTTCCTCACTGACAGTTCGTGAACTTTCTCATTAGCCACTTTAGTAAAGGAACTATAATTTCAGCACTTAATTTAGAGAAGCAGGTTCTGGGGACTCCTGACTACCTTATCTAGTAGCAACAATGAAAATCTAATTGCTTTCCACAACAAATTCCATCATATTGGATATACAATCAAGGATACTGTTTCTAGAGTTTATTTATTTATTTATTTTATAGGTTTTAGTTTTACTTTGAGACACTGATCAGAAAGAAAAGATTTGGTAGACATGTTGATACTATCCCCTTTGAATTAGATAGAAGATTAAGCATGTAAACCCCGATATGAAATAAAATAAAAATGGTAATCAATTTTTTAAAGACAATAATTGCACGTGTGAGAATTAGAACTAGTGACTCGAGACCTATTATACCAAATCCCTGCCCTTTCTCCCATAACATTTGGATAGAAAGAAGAAGAATAGATTTTAAGTTTACCAGTTTTTTTTTTTGGAAACTAATTGATTTTAGAAGTTACCTCCGTCGCAATACGTATAGCAAGCCCCTCTTCCCCGCACTCAAGTGATGGTTGCATAGAGACATCTGAGCCGTAAGGCGATTCCGTACTACCATTTTCGTCCTCCTTTTGAGTGTCCTTCGCAAATAATGGAGCCTGCATCATCTGCAGCATAAAGCGTGATGCCTGAACTGCATGCTTACGCATGTTAGACACCATAAACGAAGAGCCTCCAGCATTGCCATTTATGCCTGGCCACATTGAGCGCATGACTCGAATGAAAGCTTTTGACAAACACTTCTGCACTTTCAATGTTACATAATAAGAATATGTCCGTAGAAATACTATAATAGAAAAATCAAATACATTGAATTATATTCTATGCATAAACATACGAAAGTGGTATCTGAAACTTGCCTTGTGATTTGTGGAGAGAGAAGGATAATGCTCAAAGAACACAGATAAACACTGTTTCAACCTGATACAAAAAAATCACACAGAAAATAGTTCAATTGATTATACTTGTAAAGAAGGTAAGAAGATCATACTGAAGCTCATATTATTCTACCTGTGCAAATCTTTTGTTTCATCACTGAAATAAAGCCCAACAAGCTTGGCCAAGAGCAAAGGATGTAAAGAAGCTGGTACACTTGGATATTTCTCACTTAGTAGAAGAATTTTTGCAAAACCTTCTCCAAGAACAGCTTGTATTGATTCATTCTCATCATTTTCAAAGGATCCGCCCCAGTCTTCATCAAATCCAGAATACAAGAGATCTAGCAGTGCAGCATTGCAATTCTCATCTGTGTCAGAGACATTGACAGGGCAAAAAGTCGTCTTATCATTACTGAGTTGAGCTGAAATATCCAATCCTGCAGCTCTGTCAACTTCCTGAAGACCATGCCACATTCCAAGATCAATTAGTGCCTTACAGGCAACCACACTAACTGGAGGAGGGGCCTTGACAAAAGAAAGCTTTAACTGTTTCACCAATTCCTCACTTGGCTTCCTCTCCAGCAGCCCCAAAAGCCCAAGACATCGGATGGCAACCCTCTGCACATCCAAGTGAACATGCTTTGCCTGATTCCAAATCCATAGCAGTAGTTAATGCCTTTAAAATAGATCTTGGGCTACATCAGAAGGATACTCACTATGTTTCAACACTGTGTTGAATGCGTAGGAAACAAGTCTGAGTGGAGTTTCACAAAACCATAGACAGAACTTATCTTTAGTTTGCTTTAAGTTAGACAATTCCACTATAATCTAAAGAGAATTTCCCTCCACGAGACCTCAAAATCATTTTTTCCAACCCGATGGACACTAGAAATAGAAAAGGTTGGAATGCTACACTTTACTAATGTGTGAAACAATGCAAAGTTTTCACTGTCATCATACTTGTCATTTTCCCCTAGGGTAATCATGCATCCATATACATTGCTTTAACCATGTTTCTAGCGCCTAGCAGTTGCAGCCTTGGAGGTTATAGAAATATAATCGCATGACTAAAAACAACAGAACCTTGAAACTTATACAAAAATTAAATAGATAAACTAAGCGAAATCACTGGAATTAACAGTTGAAAGAAAAAATAATAATAGTGTGATGCAATGAGCTTATGAATGAATTCATACCCCTGGAAGCAATAATGATTGCAGTAGTTCAGTTGGTTCAATGGCTTTTCCTTGAATCCAACAAAATGATTTGGCATTTTCTAGGAGTAGGCCAGTCACAGCAAGGCAATGCATCCACTGCATAAAATCAGCTGTTCTCTCCCTGCAAGGCCGAGCAAGCTCTTCTATGACACAAAGTACAACTTCTTCAAATTCACCAGCAGCAGCATGGACTTTCCTTGCCAGTCCAGACACTGCAGTAGACCATTCTCGATCTCCCCCAAGATTTATACCATCTCCTATTATGACCTTGTTCCCATCAACATCCATTTCATGCTCAATAGGCTTGTGCAGCAAATCCTGCACAAATAAACCAGCAACCTTCCTGTTTGTGGCATCTGAATAATCAAGCATTCCACCAAGCAGAAGTAATTGCCGACATGAAAAGCGAGAATTCGGCCCTGAAAAGATCAAGTTATGTTAAATGATATGAAAGGATGCAAAGTTATGTTTCCAAAAACCCATTATATTACTCACCAGCATCAATATGAGCTTTGACCAAGTCTATGTAATCAGAGACTGTTGCAGGCAGAATCCTGTCTAGAAGATCATTGCTATCTGAAGCTTCAGAAGCATATACAGCAGCTTCAGTACCCATTGTAGCTGCAGCATCAGAGCCCTTTTCCTGTAACATAACATAATTGAGATTTACTGAAATCAACTTTGAACTTGATGGTTTGATCAGACAAGCAAAACCAAGAAGCACCTTATAAATACTTCAGTTACACTTTGAACGAAGTTTGAAGTGCTGTTTGTCATTAAATAAAATGTTTCACGAATCCACAGTTTCTTCCAAGCAAAACAGAGAATTTCACGTAATTATGTTTAGATTAAATGTAGCATTCTTACAAGTGACTTGCTCTAGTAGTTGATATTTCTAAATCTTTGAGATTCTGAATTGCATTGTACTAAAAAACGAGAACAACAAAAATGAAGTATTGGATAAACCTACTTCTGCTTCCATTTGCAAATGCCTGCATACAGTCCTCCAATAAAGGGCCACCTCTGCTTCCATAAGATGAATATTCGTTGGGGAATGTGCTGAGCCATATAAAATATATATATAGACAATTATTAGCATACCATAAAAAGGGCAAGATAAAGCTCAATTTATGAATGATAACCATTGAGGCAGGGGTATCAATGGTATAGTTTTTTCTCTATTTTGAGAGCCATAGGAAACCTACCAGACTAAGTCTTTTTTTGTTTTTGTTTTGAAAGGACCTGCCAGACTAAGTCAAATAAAATACTTCTGTTATAGTTAATTTAACACGAAAAACTATCCTCTATATTGTCATGCTCCATGTGAGTTTGCCAAGTACAAACCTTCAGTTTCGTCACAGGTTGATACAATGTAATGGCGGATACTGTCTTCATTGTGTATTGTTACTAACCCAGCTCTAAGTAAAGCCTCCATCACTGACTCTCCTACAACTTCATGGGTTTCAACATCAAGATATTTAAGAAGTTCTATGGGATCTCCATTGCAGGACTTAGCAAGCCACTCATCTTTCATTAAATTCAGACACTCCTTAGAAACAGTTGAAGAACGATCAGAAAGTCCTCTCTGAAGAATCAGTCTCCTATGCTTGATGCTGCCAAATAAAGCAAGTGAAGGTAAAACATAATGAAATGTGCTGAGCATAAGATGCTTAATACATTTGCAAATAGTTAGGAGGCAGATTACTGATCAGAAACCTGTCAACCAGCTGTGACTGGATACTAATGCAAATAATGGCATCAATAATGATAAAATTATATACAGTTAGACAAAAGAAAATGAGGAAATTGTATCAAAGATTGTAAGAAATGATCAATTGCTATAGCAATAATGCAGCATCGTGAAGCATGAGGTGTTCACAAAAAGAAAGGAGTAATTGCAGGGTTGTGACATGAAATTACCTTAGGCTTTGAAGAGGAAATTTGTTTGCTACAACAAAATATGCTGCTTTTCGCACAGACTCGCTTACGTCCATTGTGCAATCAATGATTGCTTGTGTAGTTCCATTTAAAGGAGGCAAAGATAACACAATAGTCTTACGAACCTCCTGCAAACATGCCACAATAGAACTCAATTTACCTTTTCAAATAAATTTACGTGTTAATTCAAGTTGTTAGTCGTGAATTTTATATACATTAAAAATGTTATCCTTTTTGGGAATATTTGTAACACTGTTTTTGTTGTACTCGAAATAGACTGATATAGTACAAAACTTAAAGATAAATTTGGCACACTGGTGCATTGATGAGCTTCTAAAAGCATGGCATTTTGTGATCATGACTCAAAAGAGCCTTCGTCCCACCTGGGCCATGGCTCAGATGGAAAAGGAATCGTGAAGAACGTAGTTGATAATAAGTTCAAATCTAAAAAGAATATGTACAATTTAGTAACTTTAAGTTTATACCAGTAGAAAAACTATATCGGGGATACTTACTGCATTCTGTTCTAGTGGAAGCACTTCTAGAAACAGATCGAGGATGTCAATGTTATCAGAATCATGTGCAAAGCGAGAAAGTGCCCTAACTGCCAATGTACGGATTAAAGGAACCTTGTCCCGGACCCGCACCTTCATGCACTCTATAACCTCATCCCAAAGTTCGCTGCTCACTTCAGCATCGTCTGGCAACCGTATAATGATCTACAAAAGCAGGAATTATACCAGACCAAGTATGGTTAGGACTGCTGTTTGCCTTCAAATACTCTTGTCATTGTGAAATATATATTGCTGTGGTAAGTAGTAAATAGCGAACAAAAATTGTCAAGTAGCTGAATCAAACTTTATTGCAGAAAGCCAGGCGATAATAGACAGATTATATCTAACCAAACCCCAGCATGGAAAGCTCACAAGTGAATAAGAAAATCAAAATAGTTGAAACAAATTTTACACAGGTGCTTGCCTCGAGCAAGATTTGAATTAACAGAAACTTCTGATCATTAAATCTAGCAATGATTTAGGGATACAACAAAGTAAACGACAACAACAACAATTCTAGTCAACATATGTACTTTTTTCTAGGATAATTCTGAACTGCTGCAGCTAGACAGCCAAATGAACAGTAAAGAGAAGAAATTATACAGCTCTTGCTTGCGTAAGCAATTTCTCCCAATTCAATATTAGATCCAACTTCAAAATCAATTCAAATCTCCATACAGGCATACATACTGCAATGTACAAAATTCATGAACTGAAAGCTTGGGTTCTGAAGCAGAACGCGTTAAAAAAATTTCGTTACCTCAGAAATGATCTGGCAAGCACGAAACCTCGGTGTTTTGTTGGCAGCTGGAGTAGAAATCAAAAGGAAATTCAGCAACTCCTCCAAGAATCCATCACAATCAGGCGAGCTGTTGGGATCTCTGGAAATGGCAAAGACGGAAACAAACCGGACCACGCGCTCGGTGGAGGTGGCGCGTTTCTGGAAATTGAAAAGAGGAATTAGGGTTTTGGAGAACGCGGAGAAAAATTGAGCCGGAGACGGGGACAGAGACCGGAGAGACGAGAGCTCCTTCAGCTTCCGAAGGTGGGTGGCATACGAGCTCCGGCTTTCGTCCAGGATTTTGGCTATCTTCTGCATCAATCGCTTCTCTTCTGCACCGTCAGCCATTTTCTCTCTCCTCCAGACTCCGAAACGCGTAAATTCGAACAAGATCTGCTTACGTAGAGCTCAAATTGAAGATCCTAAACCTTCTGAAGCAAAGCAGTGGAGCAAAAGGACGGAGACGCGCTGGAATTGCAGACTCTTGTTGAAGACGATGTTGGATCTAACTCCGGTCGTCTGTTGCTGCCATTTTTGGACTTCTTTCGTATTTGAATTCGAGCGGGAGTTGAACGTTTGGATACTTTGGTGGGCCTTCCTAACCTTTTTATTCAAATTTTCCGGTCCAATACTTTTCAATAGGATAATATATGACTCAATAAGCCCATTAACTTGGTTTTTCTCTTATGCCTACCCATCTATTATATATATATATATAAAGGAAAAATCAATTGGGTACTCGCTTTGTGTATATATATGTATAAGCATATATTCCATTGTAAATCTATAGATTAGTTGTAAACTTGTGAACCTATCTGAATTGTTGGATTAAATGATTCAAATGTCTAGATTTAAAACAGATTCATTAATAGCAAAAATCGTAAATATGCATTTTTAGTTTAATTTAATTAATTTACAATTACCCCCCCCCCACCCCCACCCACCCC
>JAYMSW010001895.1:0-15042 GCA_036897725.1 Erodium texanum | reverse complement strand
CTCATTTCTTTTTTCTTTTAAATATTTTTTTCTTTTTTTATTCAATATAATTGACCAGAGTTGACCAAGGGCAATCTTGGCATTTGGAAAAAATATCAGAGCACATGATCAAAAATCAATATTTTTCTGTTAAAACTAACACCGTTAGAGTTTTTTAAACCTTAAAAAAAGTTTACCGTAGTCATATGAACGGGTCGATAGTTTAAAGTACTTTTATGAAAATGGGTCATAGTTCATAGTATGTTTATGAATTTTCCTCTGTTTTTTATGCATTATATATGTTTATAAAGACAAACTAACACATTTGTTTGGTTCCTTAATTCAACAGTAAATGTTCAAATCACAATGAAATGAAATCATACTGGAACTAGCTTGATTGGTTAGGACAAATACTCCCTCATTATAGTTTTATTTTTATTTTTTATGTATTATATAAATATTGAACGATCAATCATATAAGGCAAGATAATAATATTACATACTCTAAATTTAGTGGAAATAACCATTGTTACGATCAAAATTAAATGAGCTACGCTCACATATCACATAACAACTAAACCGGAACAGACAATGCACCTATACATGAATAACCCAATACAAAACATTATTATTATTGTCCTAATCGGATAGATATATGATAATGAAGAGAAATGCCTGTTGACATAATCATGATAAGTACCTCGTACAAAATTTAGTATTCAAACTTTTTTTTTAAACAATGACTATTTTATTGGACGGACGATATCGTCGTAATAGAAAAAAACTAGTTCTAATGGAAAATACATTAGACCAGATAGGTCATGTCAGACTACGACTCACTGTCGAAAGCTTACACAAAGAAAGCAATGTCAAAAATGATATATGACGTACACAGATCGCAAATGTCTCACTAAACATCAACATAACGAACCAAACCAACAGAAAGCAGACAAAACCGACCTAAAGCCACAATAATTATTAAGTCAAATAACAAAATAGATGTATACTTAAACCAGACTATTTCTGACGCCTTATTGATTAATAAAAAAAATAACAATCTAAAACAGGACACCAAACAGTATTCTCTCAGACCTAATCACCTTATAACCAAGCAATATGATTATGGGAATGCGTTATTAATTAAGATCCATTGATTAAAAAAATGTATACAAACACAAGATAATTGGCTTACATATTTGGGTGGTGCATGGTTAGATCATAAGAGAAAAGTGGTTGCACTAAAACCCTACCGACTATCCAGTACATTATTGAAAAGTATGATATGAAATCAAAACCACTAAATGATCTTTTTTGGGGTAAGAAAATAGTATTAATGGAGTGCAGAAATCTATAATTTGAATATCCCAAAAAGAGAATAGAATGGCATCACGTTGATAGCACTCAAAAGGGTGCAAACTTTTAGGCCGTCACAGAAACTTTAGCTTTCCAAGTCCAAAAAATAATACTCACCACTACAACACAGGTACCGTAATTTATATGCGTCTCCAAGTCATTACCAACCTGATCCCAACTAATCACACCCATCTCTCTTCTCGTTTTATTCATAAACAAAACAAATATGAAATAAATTTATGTGATTCTTAGTGTTAACAATAAATATAACATCAATGAGTTTAATCAGAACAGGTGAAAATGAAATAAATGACACCAAATAATATATGGCTTTAAATGAATTACTTTTTTCAATGTTGAAATAAGCTTACAATTTTAATCATTAAAAAAATTTATTCAATAATACCCTATGGCAAAGTATAGATATGCCCGGAAAACTATGAATTTAACAATGTAGAGAATTTTGACTCGTGGCCCGTCCCCCATGGATGACATTATTACCAACGTACAAGTAATTAATGGGTTGATTCAAAGATAACTGTCAAGTTAAATGTATTTCTCATGTTTACTGTGTTTATTTGAAATATCACATGTATATTATTTATTGATGGTCGCGTATTATATAGAAACAAGAATGATTTCATTAGATAGACGATACCGTCGTAACAGAAAGAGACTAGTTTCAGTAGAAAATACATCCGACTAAATAGGTCATGTCAGACAATAACTCACAACTGTCGAGAGCTTACACAAATGAAGCAATGCCAAAAATGATCAATGACCTACCAGAGCTTCCACTAAATATCAGCATAACGATACCAAACCTACCGGACTAAGCCGTCTTAAAGGCACAATAATTATTGAGCCAAATACTGCATACATACTATAACATATCTCGTGTATTATTGAATAGGAAAACAAAAACACATTTTAAACAAACTATAAACACTAACAAACCATAACTAACATATCAAAGGTATTATATGATAACTCATATAATTATGTATAAAAATATTGTTATTGAGACTTGAACACTAATCTCATCATTCAAAGTTGAAACATTGGACTATTTGGAAAAACAAACTTAATATGGTTTTTGTTTTATCAACTATACTTGCTTGAGAATCAACAATTGACATTTAGACAAGTTGAGAAACGTAAGATATATGATTTAGCTTTCCAGCCTAGTTTTGCCAACAATAGTGGTTTTTTCTTCTACTAGGCATTTCGGCAAACACATGGTGTGCAAAATGGGTTTACAGATTAAAGTAGTATATTATAGGAATGAAAACGCATTCTAAACCCCAACCCCAACCCACATGAGTTGGCGTAAGACAATGTTGTCAGTGGTTTAGGATATTGGTTAAGCACTAATGGCCATTAACTCTATGGATTACATATCCGTGATCAATTAGCTAGACCTCCTTCACGAGGGTTTGCTAAAATTATTTTATGAGCACGACTCATTAGCAATGCCGTGTACAATATTAAATTAGTAGTTAATCACATGCCCTTGTACATCTCCGAAAACATATACTTTAATATCTAATTGAATAGTGAAGATAGTTCTTGTGACTTGTGAGAACATATTGAGTTAATTATAAAAGAAAAGAAAAAAAGAACAATTTAGGATCATTATTAGATACACCTCTTATTCTACAAATAGAGAACAAATTAAGATCTCCGGATACACATCTAATTATTCAAATTCATTCCAATTACTAGAAAAATGTGATAATTTTGAAAATAGAGAGAATTTTTTTGACATACATTGGACCATGCACAAAAGGATTTGTGGGGAAAAGGATAAATAATTTAATTATTCAGTCACCCCTAACAGATTTGAATTAACAAAATTTCCAAAAGCTTTTAAAATCTACCGTATTTTCTTTTTTCGAATTCTACAAAACGGTCGTATAAAAAAAAGATGAAATCCTGTTATATCAAGAACCAATCCATTAAAATAATAGCAACAATATAATCAGCTGAATCGTATTTATACCTCAAGTAATTCGAATATGTGGAAAATGACTTAATAATTTATGTATTATCATTTAAAAGTAGTGGTGTGAGTTTCAAAACAATCGTAGGATTGAAATTTTGGAATGCTATGGTAAAGAAGTTAATTTTTTATCTTCCATTTCCAAATCTATTCCTAGTGATCTTCTCTGTCCTCCCATCAAAAACCATGGTGTATGCTAGTATTCACATTTTTAATTTGCTTGCTGCCCTACATTACTGTAATTTCAGATTTCATTTGGTTTCCTCCCATATCTGGGTGCAAAATAATGGATCCATTATTTACTATCTTCATGCTCAATGATCAATGGAACCAAGGGAAGAACTAAATAATTTGCTATCTTTTGAGCCAAAAAAACAAGGATATATATGCATTATGATCATGAAAAAAGCGGTGGATATGACTCGTAGTGTGGACGCACGTCCTGTCATGGCTACTACATGCGTGTGAAAGTTCATGAATTCTTAATTAGTAGTTACATTACATGTATCATATATGTGTATCTCCCTACAATATATATTAAATAATGAAGTTGGTTCTTGTGAGAACATCCTATGGTAAAAATAGAGAACTTATCTAAGATATCCAGATACACATTTAATGATTCTAATTCATTCTAATTATTAAAAAAAAATGTGATAATTTTAAAAACAGAGAAGTCTTTTGTCCGAAAAGAATTCACTAAAATAATAGTAAAAGTATGATCAATTGAATTGTGATTATAATGGAGATCATTGAAATCTATGAAAAATGGCTTTAAAACAATATCTAAATTCCAAATATGATGGTTACATTGGGATACTTAAAACTAGTCAGGCTAGTGATTTACTGAGTGAGAGCATTTACTAATTTCATCTCTCACATTTCTTAACTTAACCGATCTCTTTCGAGAGGCTGTAGTGTATACTAAACAAAGAGGAACTAAAATTTTAGAATGAGATGGTAAAAAATATGAGCACTCACTAATGTCCACTCTCACATTTTCTCACCGACCTATTCTAAATTAGTTACAGTATTCATAAATATTTCAAATTTTAATTGGATGTCTATGTATTCCCCGTATACAAATTTTGGATTCCTTTCCTTCTTGCTATGCAAAAAATGAGATCTAATATTTAAATCCATGTTCTTATTATCTCAATCTCATATTGGTTTCTTCTTATATCTGAATGCGAAATAATGGATCGAATATTCACTAACTTCATGCTGTACATACTTATAAAAGCTTACGATGTATCGAATATTGTTATCGACTCTTTGGTAAAATGCATTTTGTTTTGAAGTCAACTTCAACGTCGCTGACCATCCCATTCTATGAAATAGACATGTTGATTAATGTGGTGATCAGTTATCATCTCCTGTGTTGCCTCAAAGTCACGTTACCTCCACAAATGTCTAATTCGTCTGCTAGGATGCTATTATCTGCTTTTACAATTGGACAGCTACTGGTGGCCACACACACTCTATGCAAAATTTATCAATTTTGCTATTCTTGATACATTAGAAAGTTTATTTTATTAATCTAACGATGATGGAAGGTAGATATTTTTGTTTCGTTATTATATTTTTTGTCGTTTAGGTTGGAAAAATGTATAAAATTTAAAATTTGTGTAACGGTTTTTACATTATACACTCTTTGAAAATAACTTTTAAAGATGAGTTATGGTTTCAAAGTTTTAACTTTATTTTTAAATGTACTCTGGGAGATGACTGGGTAATAATCGTCTTAAAAAAAATGGTTTATCACGCCTCAACGAAAATCATTCGAGTTGAATGTCAAAGAAGATGACCAGCAATGCCCACCAAAATGTTTTGGATCAAATGACGTACTTCCCTTCTGAATAGAGGACATAAAGGGGTTTTTAGAGCAACAAAACCAGATCAATCTGATTTCTGTAACTCCATATATGGTTTTACAAAGTTGCTGCCACAATGAGTTCCAAAAACAAATGAACTAAGTTGTAAATATTTATTTATATAGTTTCCATTTGTATTATATTTACATTATCGTTCATGACTAACTAATTATCTAATCGTCTTCTTTCCATTCTCACCTAAACATCTCATTCGCATTATATTTTACATTTTGCTATTGTTTTTTGACTACATCTTTTTCGTGAGAAAATTTGGTTGACCAAGGTTTAAACATTTTTGGAAAAGCATAGAATCCGATGTTGAGGACACCAACTTTAACAGTTTATGAGGGTTGTGAGGTTGTTAACTTTCGTTGGCTTTGAGAATTCCTAGTTTTTTTAATCACTAAATACAAGGGTAATAAAGTAAATTTCATGTTTTTTCCTACCTTGTATGAAAAAATAGTTTTAAACCGAAAATATCCATTTCTATGATTCAATATTTTGTGTTCGTCCTTTTCCTTTTTATGTGTCAAATATCTTCTTAGATTTTTGGAAAAAAAATCGATTTCTTTTTCATATTTTCAAAAGATATTTACGTTCATGTATATTACTATTTAAGGTAAGAACCATGTAGAAACCACTTATGTGGTGTAAATTACCAATCTTTGGAATCATGATAACCAATTATTCTATTACACATTGTGCCGCAAATATTTTTTTTACGACAAAATTGACTTTTACATTTTCAAAAGATATTCTTGTTAATATATTGTTACTACTTAAAGTAAGACTTATGTACAAAATACCCCTTGTGGTGCAAAATTTTAACCGTTGGAATCGTGAACCTATGGCACATTATGTTATAGGAGTTGTTAATTTATTATCAGGTGTATATTGCATATAGTTTTTCTTAATTTGTGAAATCATTTTATGTATACATCGTTAGTATTAATGTCATTTTAGTCTAACTGTTAAACAATAAATTTATTTTCATTTATTACTAATTGTACGAATTATTTTTCACAAAATCTAAAATTTATAATATTATTGTTTTAATACTCATACGATACCCAAAAACCATATATAATATATATTCAACATTTAGGTTAAAAATAAAAATAAAAATAAGAACAAGAAAAAGATAGAGTAGTATAATTACGGGACGAACATTTTCATTTCTTACGCTAAGTACGTATGAGTTGTAGGAAGCATATGGGCACTCATCAGGTGGGGCCGTCACGGGAGACAGGCAACGACAAAAGGGTGGCAAGGAGAAGATTACCGACACGTGGCGCACGATGCATGTGCACGATGTCTTAATCTACTAGTGGTGGGTCCGCATTGCAGTTGCCGGATGGGAATTGATGTTCATCTGGGATATGCATCTTCCTGTTTTTAGTTATAAAAATCGTTCCTGCATTGACGGTATTGCCCTCATCAAATTAGACTTACTTTCTATTAAATTAGTTTTTAATATCTTCACTGTGACTTTACCAGTAACTACTTAACCACGATTTAAGCACTTTAAACATTCGTAAAAAACAGGCTAGGTCAAAATTTGAGTGATTATTTTAGCGGTCAATCATTAACTGCCCAACTGCATAGTGGTACTAAAAAAAAGTCATTACTGCTTGTGTTATGCTCCCGAAAGCTCCGCTGATAGGGGGAAATGATGCCTTCAACCTTAACTCATCATCACGCATCCCAACTTTACCACGTCTTCACGGTTAAACTCTTACTATTTTTCATTGCCATATTTCTATTAGATTAATCATCGTAAGTACTCAATTCTCGTTAATTTTACTTTCGTAAATAAATTCAATATAACACATTTGTAGACCTCGGGATCAACAATGTAAGAATTCCTTTTTTTTTTTTTACAAATGTCTAGATTTTGTTGTCGTGAAAAATATAGGTTTAATTCCATTTTTTTTATATATCGTAAAAATTTAAGCAAAGTAGTAGAATCGAATAAGAACATTCATAGTCGTTGAGTCAGAATACATAAACTTATCACAATAAAAACGGTATTAAATCTTTAAATTATTCATCCATTTCGTCGTCAAATTTACACCTACTATGTAATGAACTACTTAATTCAAAAATTGAAATCATATGTGAAAAGTATTATTAAATTGCATCTCATAATTTAGATAACATATCTATGCCAGATGTCTCTCTCCACTCGTGTATTGTACGGACGGATTAGTTACAAAAACAACAATTTCACCATAGAAATGTATATAATTGTCCTAATTATCAACTTGGGATTATCTACCACACCATACAGATTCTCTAAAAAAATGTACATTACTCGAATAAAATGGATAAAGATAGTATAATCTTGCATCTACGTTGTTACCTCTCTATTGTGGTTGCTTTGATTAGGAATAATTAATGCGTCGAACTGTACGGTTAGGTTTGTAGAGGAAAATTTTCATTAATGAGCCAAGCCGAGGAAGCCGAAGCATGTGTGCTCGGCGACTGAAACCTATTTCTCTCTTGTGTCAGAAATCAGCCAGCTGGCTCTCTTTTAATATTTCTCCAACCAATAAACCTCTGCGCAGGCAGGTGGTGACTCGGCATGACATTTTCGCAATTACCAGCAAGCAGGAGGGTCATTTCCGTAACTTCCGTTACCCCACTGTGTTGTGTGCACTTACATGAAAGCCAGCCAAACACACCCCTCCCTCCCTCTCTCTCTCTCTCTCTCTGTGTCTGCAAGCAGGTTCAGAGAAACGACGAACAACACCGAAACCGTGAACCACAAGAGGATAGAGAGAGAAGGCACAAGCAGAAGCTCAGGTCTCAGCTCTCTCTCTCTTCGTGAATCGTCCAAAAAGAAGAGAAAGCTCGTCCCCGCAAAGCCATGCCTGTTGTTTCCAGAATTCAATGCTCGTCTTCTCCCCTATTTTGACGTTTCTTCCGCTACATTTTCACCGTTTTTTGACATCTTCCGCCTGAAAAAGCCACCAAACAAGCAGGATCTTCAGCGGAGAAGTTGAGATCTTCCTCACCTTTTCCCAGCTTATTCACATTCGGAATCTCTGCACCGACTCAACCTTTTAACGTCTTGCAGGTTTTTTTGGCTGATTTTCGGGTAGCGGTTACTGCCATTGAACGGACTCGGTGGCTGCGGCGGAGGAAGGCGAGTCCATGGCGGTTTTTAAACTTCTCTGCAGATTATTATATTCTTTTGCATTTATTGTGAGCTCTGAATTCTCCACTGGTCTCACCGTTTCCTTTTTTCTAGCTGTTTCTTCAACAAAATTAATCAACTGTTTTTTTTAATTATGTTTCGTGTTGCTGAAGAGGGAGATTGGGAGAAGATTGATGAAGATAATCTTTTAAATTTCACTTCCTCATTATCTGAATCTTTTGGTACAGTGTAGTGTCAGGACGGTGAAGATCTAAAATGTGTAATGCAATTTCTGAGAAGATCTTGTCGGGGATCATTTGATCTGCCGTCGGCACTGTCCCGCTGGATCCGCATCGAGGCACTGTAGCAAGTAGGCATGTGAAAGGACTTGGTTCATAAGCTCAATCGGTTTTGTGTTGGAAAAGTTTGGATTGATAGGTAAATTGAAGCTAATGAGCTATGGATTCCTCCTACTTTTCAATATATATTTTTTTTGGTGAAATTGTGGTCTTAGAAGTTTCTTTTTTTTCTACTGTATTTCTTCTTTTCTTTTTTTTTGGTGAGAAAGACATTATTTTGGTAAAAATATTTATTTGTTTATCTTGGAATTGAGGGGGTGATTTTATTGAGCAGGATTTAGGTTGTTTAGGAAGTGCAGATGGCTGCTTTTGGGGATGTTGCTAATGTGGCTCATCTCACTGGAGTTGATGCCGTTCGGCTAATTGGGCTGATTGTGCAAGCAGCAAATACGGCAAGGATGCACAAGAAAAATTGCAGGCAATTTGCTCAGCATTTGAAATTGATAGGGAATTTGCTAGAGCAGCTTAAGATTTCAGAACTTAAAAGGTATCCAGAGACACGAGAGCCTCTGGAGCAGCTAGAAGAGGCCCTGAGGAGGGCTTACATCCTGGTTAACAGTTGCCAGGACCGGAGCTATCTGTACTTGCTGGCAATGGGTTGGAACATTGTTTACCAGTTTAGGAAGGCACAGAATGAGATAGATAGATACTTGCGGATTGTGCCTCTCATTACTCTTGTAGATAACTCTCGAGTGAAGGTATAGTTCGAGACTTATCTAGTTTCTTTCATGGTTTGGTTCTTGCTCGTTAGCATTACTCTTGTGACTTATTTGACTACCACTGCCACCGTATCAATTTCTTTGTTTTGCGTAATTCGATCTTATTTGAGCCGAAGCATTGTTCTTTGAGATGTAGTAGCTAACCAATCGCCCTTCTTTGTTGGCAAATACATGCGAATTATGTACTTTTGCTGTGTCCACAAAGTGGTCCAAAAATACTATGCCCCCATTTTTTCTTCTGATATCCTAGGTAGTATTTTTCAGGTCCTATGTTGATTTATTTATGTTTTACTATAATGTGCAGGAGAGATTGGAGGATATCGAGAGAGATCAACGTGAGTACACATTAGACGAAGAGGACAGAAAGATTCAAGATATGATCTTGACACGAGAACCCTCTCAACATGAAACTGTTGTTCTGAAAAAAACTCTGTCTTGTTCGTATCCAAATTTGGCTTTTAATGAAGCACTTCGAAAGGAAAGTGAAAAGCTTCAATTAGAACTTCAAAGGTCACAGGCTAATATGGATGTGCAACAATGTGAGGTAATCCAACATTTGATTGAAGTTACAGAAGCTGTGGCAACAAATCCTGTTCCAGAGAAGAACACTCCTGTTAAAAGTGCTAAGAAAGTAGAGAGGAATTATTCGGATGCCAGTAGTGAGAAAGAACATTCTTTTCAGAAGAGCTATTCCAAGGAATATGATGATCACAAAACTTCAAGGTTCTTCCCCTCTTGACTTATTTATAAATGCCATCATTACACTGTAACAACAGGTTGGCTGTTGCTATATAATTGGACTCAAGATTACATTTAAATGCTGTAGCAATTAGACTTGGGATTTCTTGCATGGTCATGGGATTTACTAAGATACCAAATTCCTGCTGGTTTCATGATTGACTCTAGGGAAATGGAAGATCTGACACCTTTAGTCTTATCTGCTGCCCCAGATTCTCTGTGCATGTAACCTGTATATTTGAATTCATTATGTATAAGGATGCTATAAAAAAAAAATTATAAATAGAAAATTAGCATTTAAGCATGCTAGAGTTATTTCTATTTACTTCACACAATTTGAACCGGAAGTTCTTATAGTTCTAATGCCTTATTTATTTCTGCTCAGGAACGGTTCTGTTTCCTCTGGCCATGATCTGCTGTCAAATAGAGGTTCACATCATTATGATGATGAATGGCATACTGATTTACTTGGATGTTGTGCAGAACCTCTTCTGTGTATGTCCCCTTTATTTTGTTCAAATTGCATTCTGGCATGTCTATTTAAAGTCATAAGTCAACTCTTGTACCTGTGTATGCTTGTGCAATCCGCCTGTTCTCATTGGATTTATAATGTGGTATCCCTTACCATTTTAATAATTCATATGACATGTCTTTAACTGTTAAGTGCAGATATGTAGTTATGGAAATTCATGGTGCCCTATGGTGCATGTTCCATTATGTGCTTCATCCCAAATAAATATATGTAACACTCGTCTGAAGCTAAAGCAGTATAATCCCTGTTTCAACCATAAATAACATTCACTGCCAGTGAACTATACTATGTGCTTTGAATAATTGTTGTTATATTCTAAGCAGTTCATTTCACTCCGCAGGTGTCAAGACATTCTTTTGTCCCTGTAGCACATTCTCTAGAATTGCTTCGGTGGCGACCAACAGACCTATGTGTAAGTGGATTAATGGTTTCTATTAATAGTAGTTCATTTTACTTCATGGCTACATGTAGCAAAATTGGACTTAGTATTGGTCATCTTCAAGTGCCTTGGCATCCATGTGAGGGATGCTTCATTCTTCCTTTTATCAAATTTGAGCAAGAAGTCAAAAGCTTTCCTCAGTTCAGGAAATTTTGCATACCTTCCTGAGTTGCAGTGTAATAGTAAGAATTAGATAACCACACTCAATTGACTTTTGGAAGAGCACTTTTGAATTGAACTAAAATCTTTTTATGTTGACAACACTGGTTGAGCGAGTTCAATGCCCCCTTTTGGAATTTAGTTCCAAAATATTAAATAAGCTAGTTGTGATCACCAAAGTAATAGCACTGACATTTCAATGAAAATTTACTAGACTACAGAATTGTTTCAACATTAATAATTTAGGTTATTATATGAACATGAACTGCAAAGTTGTTGCATGGTTATTCTAAGTCTCACACAAATCTTTTGCTTGTATGACTATCAGCCTCAGCAGAAGCATGCAATGAGTTGATGGCATATTCATTAATATTGTCATGCTGCTGCTATACTTGCTGTGTCAGAAGGAAACTTCGCAAGATGATGAACATCACGGTAATTCCCCTTGCTACTGCATGATTGCGGTCTCTTTGCATGAATGGTGATGAAATTGAGAAGCCGGCTATTAAAACTTCCCTTCGATTGACAATTGTTGAGTCTCAAAGAAGAATATTATTTAAAATTCATTAGCCGTGTCAGCAAACTCTTAGACCTGCCATTAATTTGTTTCAGAGTCCTGATTATCTTCTAGTTGCAAACAACTGCTCTGTACTTTGTGCTACATAGAATCCCAATTGTAAACTTGTAATCTTGATGTTACTTGACTCCCGCTAGTAGGAGCTTCATGTGAACTCCTGATGTTGCAGGGAGGCTGGTTTGATGATTTCCTCTCGCCTGTAATGTGTTGTTGTTGTGCCCTTGTCCAAGAATGGCGAGAAGTGGAGATCCGAGGAGCATATGGTATGTTTTCTATGCCTAGACTTCTTTTTCCATTGGCAATAGGAATTGGAACCTATGACCTTGTATTCGATATATCCCTATGCCTAGAGTTAAGACTTCGCATCACAGGCACACTATGTAAGGACCTAATTGTGGAGAGAGAAAAAAACAGAAATCCAAGTCACGTGTCACTAGATTGCTTTTCTCATAAATTACCGATTAAATATGTTAATTACTTGATATTTAAATGAAATCACAATGCAGGTCCTGAGAAGACAAAAACAAGCCCTCCACCATCACAGTACATGGAGTCATAAGTGACAAGACTGAAGAATCGATTAGTTTATCAAATGCCTTAAAGTTAAAAGCCTATTATATAAAGGTAATAGTTATTTTTACAAGCCCTGCACCAGCACTATATATTTAGCAACTCGCTACTGCTACATGATATTTGCATTTGGGATTTCTCTGTACTGTCACTTTATTTTCTTTTGGCTAGGCTTTTATGGCATCAGTTAAATGGTATCATCTCATTCTCATGTACATATGTTTCTGCTTCGAACACAATGTATCAGAATGGTTTTAGATGGATAAAGGGATGTTGGAGTGTCAACTACTCAGCTATGTGTTATGCGTTCAAGTATGTACTTACCTGGGTTGCTATGAACATGATCGAAATGGAACTGATTCAAAGGATAAAGTTTGTTTTGTTACTCCTACAGATTCATAAGCCTGTTCCTGTCTTCTTCCTCAAACTACATTAGTCAGTCTCATACTCACACCTATCCTTTACGTCGTCACAATCTCCTCTCCTCTGTCTTGCAGTATTGATTCTTTTGACAATAGGACCTTTACAATAATTATACTGTCATGATGAAATTATTCCATGAATTGGATTTCACTTGACTGTCTATGGCTCGGTCGCTAGTACTGGGGCATGAGTTTTGGTTTGGTTTGAAATATGAACAAAACTACTGAATCCAACAGGCGACAGCAAACAAAACAAGTGCTTTACCCACAATGGTGTCGTATCAGAGCAAGGGCAACACATAGCAGATAAATCGCTCAAGTATGACGAAACATGGAGATTTCTTGGCCTTGCTCACGCTCAAGCCAACGAAACACGGAGAACTCTGGGCCTTGCTCTCATACACTATCATCTTGGCCTTGCTATGGTCCACCGGAGGCAAAATGTAGGAGACCATTTGGGCCCTAAACCATCTGGGACATACTTCATCACTCCATGCTAACCACAACCAGAAAAATTCTTTATCATTCCAGGCTAACCACAAGCAGAATAAAATCATACAAGCAGTAAACCAATTTCAAGCATAGATTCATGGGCATCCATAAAGAATTCATAAAAGCAAGTTCAATCCGATAAGATTAAAGATCTAAACAAACTCCAAATGTTAATCCAACATTTAGGCCAGAGGGATTCAAAAGTTTATCCCAAGGACCATTTATGCAGTAAAATCTTCAAAAGGTTTGAAGAAACAAGGTATACACATGAATATAGTTCTAGATTTGAGATAAAAAAAAAAAAAAAAAAAAATCTAAACCAAGATGACCAGCAGCAAGTTGTAGCATGAGTTCTGACTCTTCGGCCAATGACAGTGCCAATACAAACTCACCAAAAGCTTTCTTCCAACCAAGACTAGAGGTTCTTCTCACCCCCCACAAGATCCAAAAAGTAGAAATAAGCTTAGGGGCAGACGGGAATTAACCAAAACCCCCCAATTGAAGTTACCAACTAACCAGGATTCTTATATGTGGTTCCGGGGCTACAACAGCTGGAAAACCATACACAAGTGCCCAAGAGCTCCCGCTACCGGCCAACGTCATAAAAGTTTCTTTTTAAAGTTTTTTTTTCTTTTTTTTTTTGAAGAAAAAGTTTCCCTTTGTTTTTTTTCACCTAAAATTGTCCCCTTCTAATCCTTATACTTGTGTTCTCTTATTTGCCAAGTGAGAAATCATGTGGCAAGCTCAAGATTCCCAAAAGACATACAAGGTTTTCACAGCACTCCCTCCACTATTCCCCCCCCCCAGAATTGTAACTTAATTTATGGCTGGACCAGGTTGATGATCTGAACCTGCTGGAACACTAGATTGACCTATTCCCTCATTGCTGGATTGATTCAACTGGCTGTTACTCTCTCCAGACTCAGATCTCCTTAGGTTAAAATCTGCTTGACCTATGTTGGTAGCAGCCTTCTCCTCGAGATTTAGACTGTTGACTCCACCGGCAAGCATGTCATGACCTGGTTGCTGCTGGTTGGTATGATTAGAAAACTGTACAGCAGGCGGCATAGTCCATCTCATCCAATCATTGCGCCTCCTAATTTTGTCACCCTGAAACTCAAACGCGGTTCAGAATCAAACTGGTGAGTTGAAAATTAGACTGATCATATGACATGAGACCAAAGTGGGATATCACAAATAGGCATTTCAAATCATTTATAGAAGGAACAGATACAGACAAGGAAGAAAGAAAAGTGATGTGAACAGGTACCAAAATAGGACCAGTTATCATTTCACTAATCAATAATATCCCAGCAGCGGTACCTCACTCCTTATTTATTTCTTCCCAACTTCTGTTGGCCTTCTCTCTTTCTATTCAGCCCTTGCTGAGCCTCTCTCAAGGTGGGGGTCACAGAAATTTAGAGCTATCTTCTACATAAGAGAATTCATGCTTGATACATCAATCTTAATAAGTTCTTTAAGAATAAAAAAAATGTTTGGTGTTCCCTTGCTTCTATATAAGTAAGGTCTTGAGACCAAATGCTTTGATATACCTGATTTAGTCTATAAAGAAAAATTCAGCTAAACCAAAGTTGGTTAGCCTAGTAGTAAAGGTACTTGAACTTTGGTCCTTCTGACCAGGGTTCGAGTCCCAGCGGCGGTATCATTTACCCACCATTTCTCCTATA
>JAYMSW010001894.1:0-15042 GCA_036897725.1 Erodium texanum | reverse complement strand
GAGGATTCAGAACACTTAGTTAATGAAGTGGAACCGGGTGAAAAGGATCTTCATGCTTCTGTGGAGGATTCAGAACAGTTAGTTAATGAAGTGATACCAGAGATGGTTGCTTCCATGAAGAAGATAGCATTAGAGGGAATTGAGGAGGCGAAAGCAAAAGCTGAAGAAAGTATTGGCTCAATGACTGCAAATGAATTGGAGCCAGGGGTGAGATTTGAGCAGATTTTCTTTCCTGGAGGAACGTTATATTTTAGGCTATGCTTTCTTGTAACATTGGTTTTCTTCTCCCTGTAGTGTGCTAATGGAGATCCTGAAATGGGTTCTGAAAATGGTAATGTAAACAAATCCAAAATTGAGCCAACAAAGGCTGAAGCAGAAGCTATTGCAAGGGGATTACAGGTATTGGTTTGCTACCTCAATCATCATTGCCAATACTTCCATAATTTTTCTTCCAGCTTTCGTATGTGTCCTATATCATCATCATCATCCACAGATATTGTGTTTCTTTGTTTTTGAGCTTTGGTTATAATCTACTCTCATTCCTTAATCAGACAATAAAAAATGATGATCTAGAGGAGATCCGAGAATTAGGTTCAGGAACATATGGAGCAGTTTATCATGGGAAATGGAGGGGTTCTGATGTGGCGATAAAGAGAATAAAAGCCAGTTGCTTTGCTGGAAAACCGTCACATAGAGACCGCTTGGTAATATCTTTATCTCAAGATATAGCAACATTGCTTTGTGCAAAAGAGCACTTACCTCTCTTAAGCAAGCTAATGTTCTTCACTAATTATGTTGTGTTCTTGTAGATTGCTGATTTCTGGAAAGAAGCTCTCATACTGAGCTCATTACATCATCCAAATGTTATCTCCTTCTATGGTATTGTTCGTGATGGCCCTGATGGATCTCTAGCAACTGTGACGGAGTTCATGGTAAATGGGTCTTTGAAACAGTTTTTGCAGAAGAAAGAGAGGTGCATGTGTTTCACAATTATTGGCCTTTTCGATATAGATTTCTGAAATATTAAGGTAAGCTTATAACTGCATTAACGACATTGAACAGGACAATTGATCGTCGTAAGAGACTTATTATAGCTATGGATGCTGCATTTGGAATGGAGTATTTGCATGGAAAGAATATCGTGCATTTTGATTTAAAATGTGAAAATTTGCTGGTAAATATGAGAGATCCACAGCGACCAGTGTGCAAGGTAAAGTGAATATGATATTATAAACATTTGGCGTTTTCATAATTGTTGATTATAATAATTCCCTCCAAAGGGTTCGATTTTGTAAGTTAAGACAATTTATGCGTTGTTTCACTAGATTGGGGATTTGGGACTATCGAAGGTGAAACAATGCACTCTAGTCTCTGGAGGTGTTCGTGGAACTCTACCTTGGATGGCTCCTGAGCTTCTCAGTGGGAAAAGTAGTATGGTAACAGAGAAGGTAAAAGAATTTCTAGCATAGATTTTTCCTTTAAATGTTCTCTTACTCTATCCTTTACTTTTATTTTACATTTATTATTTTATTTTGTATAGATCGATGTGTACTCATTTGCAATTGTGATGTGGGAATTGCTCACTGGTGATGAACCTTATGCAGATATGCACTGTGCCGGTATAATCGGTAAGCACTAAATTGTTGGTACTTTAATTCTCCATCTATCTATTCTTATGTCATAGGGATGACAACGTGTTTCCGTTTTGTAACTTCAGGAGGCATTGTGAACAACACATTACGTCCACAAACTCCAACCTGGTGCGATCCTGAGTGGAAGGCTTTGATGCAGAGTTGTTGGGCCTCTGATCCATCTGAGAGGCCTTCATTTTCTGAAATCTCTCAGAAGCTGAGGACTATGGCTGCTGCAATCAATGTGAAATGATTCTTATTCCAATCTAAGTTTTCATTACATTCTTGCTTACATATTTACAATCAAACCACTCGAAACACATTTTTCTGGCGATGAAGCAATTGGGAATGTCTTTTATGGGTGACTCCTGGTATATATACTGTCCGAAGAACCAAGATGTTAAGGAAGCTGTATATAAGTTAGTGATATTGCAGTGTTCTAGGTACTGTCCTGGGAGAATAACTTCATATTCATTTCCCTATTAGATTTGAACCCGAATTTGCCATTACGTGCCTTGTGAGCTTCAAATTTGACAGCAAGGTATTATATGGGCCTATTAATAAACAAAACATTAAGAAGTGATCCACGAGATTAACTCAAATTAGTTGGGTTTGGGTTTGGTTGATAGTCCGGGCCTAAATGGGTGGGTCAGGTTAGAAAAGGCCTAGAAATAATCAACACTGTTCGGCCCAAAACATGTCGGATTAAATTTTTTAATCTCTAGCCCAATTCATAACCTGTGGTTCAAGTCTCATTGTCTTTGGGTGGGCCGGTTCTGACGGCTAGTCAAGTCCTCCGACAAAAAATGCACAGCCCTATATAAAGTTATGGTTGTTGATTCAGTGAATTCTTAACTTTATAGAACCTTACTCATAAGCCAAGAGATATGTACTTAGAGCATGGACCTCAAAGTTTCACAATCTTAGGATTTAGGTGATACTAATTAAGCAATAACACTTTCAAAAATATAAATAAACAATAACCAGTGGGTCCAAAGTGTACCAACTCGTGATTAATAAGATCGGAAAGGAATATATCTTGAACTATGTATATATAGGGTTGACTTTAATCTGATTGATCATAGCAATGGTCGTGTAGTGAAGAATATAGTATGAGCAATGGTGATCACCAACTCTGTACCGGGAAGAAGATCCATGAGGTCAATTGGTATGACACCAGCAACATCATTATATTCTCTTGATCCTCTAGAATATGGTACTGTAGCTACTTAAACACACCTAATACACGACCACTTTCTAGTTAGTCTTAGACTCGTTAATTATATCTCTTAAGTCAAACTAGATACGAGACAAATGCCCCAAGTTGACATTGCTGTTAGCTACTATTATTATTATTATTATTAACATGTGTTTCTTTGCATAACAATTCCTACAATTAATTCAACCCTATTCATGACAATTATTACACTTATGCAAGTGGGATTCATCTAAAAAATAAAATTGTCAGTAAGAATTTTCAAGATCATTAAGTAAAGATGCAGGATGTTAATACCTTCTTATGTGCATATGTCAGATCGAAAGAATTAAGAATTTATAAAACTTTGTAAGGGAATTACACATACATGTATCATTGACTTGTATGGTGTGTTGAAGACTGAACTCTTACATTATGTCAAAACCCGACTCACCCACCAACTAAAACATAGAACACCAACAACTTCGACATTGTAATAAGTGATTCGTTTCTTCATTTGAGTTGATTGGATATGGTTGAAAATTACCATTATGGAAGGAAAATCATGAGTTTAGAGGATAACGGTCATAATTATATGAAGCTTATGCGAATGACAATGTCAAAAAAGAAGAAGAAAAGGGAAGCTCATGGTTCAATGATTTGGATAGAAAATGGTACAATCAAAGTACTAAACCTTGAACAAGAGTACTTTTATCCAACATGTCTCGCTCCGATTGGCTCAGACCCGTAGGAATTAGTGCATGGATATGGAAACAAAACAAAAGAAATGTGTTAAACATAGTTTTCAAAGGTGTGGTCCAAATGACAAGGGCCAAGTCAAATCCTCGGATGCTTCCATTAATGATATGTCTATGTTTTTTCCGAAACAATAGAAAAAAAGGTTGACAAATGTCGATGGCGTGCGAGAAGAGGCAGAGCTGAGACTCCCAATTTTTCAGCTCAGCAACTGCGTCTGTTTTGTAGCGAACTATATTACATAAAGTGCATGTTGATAACAACATTTACATTACTTAAACCTATGTAATAGTGATAGGCTCTAA
The DNA here is from genome assembly GCA_036897725.1 of Erodium texanum. Taxonomy (NCBI): domain Eukaryota; kingdom Viridiplantae; phylum Streptophyta; class Magnoliopsida; order Geraniales; family Geraniaceae; genus Erodium; species Erodium texanum. Next base: position 11,155 of record JAYMSW010001894.1, on the reverse strand, counting down.
TTATATATAATGTACGTATTATTAATGGTTAAGCAAGTCGTCATGGAGTGTCTTATTCGAAACAGGTTTTGGAAATATTTTAAGGTCTGCAAGAGTCCACTTTAGCCTCTTTGTCAACTCCGGTGACGACTGTTGGTGTTTCTACGAATTTTCCTTTTATTTATTTATTATTAATGTAAATTTAATTGTGTGCAACACAATCTTATCTAGAAACAATTCGTTAGTGTATAATAATACGTACTCCGGAAAGAAGCTGCAGGTGGCATGATATGAGAAGAAGATTACACACAGTGATATATAATTACATTTTTCAAGTCCAACAATATTAAAATTCATTATTTTATGTCATTTAATCCTTGGTCCTGATATAATTAATAATTAAGTTTGATATACAGTATAATATTAGGGAGTCAGTAGTGTGCGGTCAATTAATAAGGTATGTACAAAATGTATTTTTTTTTTTTGAAAGACCAATGCATTATATTATTGTTTGAATGTATGCATTATTTGTCTATTAAGATTAGTTTAATGGTTAAAAAAGAAGATTGATATGTCTATTAAACGATATACAAGTTAAATTCATTTAAAATTTACTATAAAAATTAAGGGAGACATCCAAATGAAACAAACCATTTTTATAATACAATGGACAAAACAAATAAATTTACCTACATGACTAGAATATAGTTTAACAGGAAATAATTACGAAAAACTATTTGGAACGCCTAATTTATATTCATATATATACTTCATCAAAAAAAAAAAAGAGTTTACAAGGTCTTGCAATATCTTGTCAAGTACATACAACGAGCTTATTTACTAAGCCACACTCATTGATAAGCGGTAGAGAAGTTACAAGTTATTTTGAAAATATTCGAACAAACGGATTAGAATAAACTCTTTGATTTTGTTTAGCAACTAGACTTAATGATGTCTGATACGATAATAGAAGATTAGTAAGTAATCTAGCTAAGTTGATGCTTTGGTTGTTTTTCATAGAGATGTTTAGTAAGCCTAACTTTTGAAGTAGCTAAAAAATATAAACATTAGAAATTTAATGGAAAAGGTTTTCTCAATGAACAAGACATGTAATCTTATCTAAATAACTTTTTTCTATAACAAGTTGAAATAATTTTTTTATAAACTTCTTATTCAACTTTTAAATAATTTTGATAGATCTAAATTTGTTAGAACTTGATACTCTAATAACGAGTTTTACTAAGAACGACGTGTTTGAACCTCATGCTAGTCATAGCCCAAGTCCCGACAACATCTTTCATTATTAACTTTTAACACATAAAAAATAATGTATCATTAATTACTATATGAATCACTTTTTTTTTTTGAAAATATATGACTTACACAGAATAGTTCTAGAAAATTTAGCCTAAAAAAATTGTCACTTAAACTATTACAACCATTTAAAATCCTAGTTAGGGGATAAAATTTAAGGAAATCATAGTAAAATCATGTTATCCATATGTATTCTGAAGAAACTAAATCAAGTCCTTCTCCAAGATAACACCCTAACAAATTAAGTTTATTCATATTTTGAGTCCATTGGTCTGAATCTCATTTAATCAATTAGTACAAGTAATAAGAAAATTGTGAGACCTCATGTAATAATTATGAAACCGATGGTTCCAATTTTAACACATTTAATTATTGTTGATGAAAAAGAAAATAAACTATATGTGTTGAAACATCAATCATTCAAACCCATTATTCTGTTGACAAACTATTAGAGACTAATAATACATACTTATCCTATAACGCCATATATTAAGATGAAGAACATGAGGACCACATAAGCTTTAATTCACCAGCTCTCACTGAAGGAGTCGTAGCAAAAGCAGCAGCTAATATAAGGACGGTCTCGGTCTTGTTTGCTGATGAAACATTGCAATATGTCAATGCCATTAATTGATTCTCAGGTTTAGAGGATGCCAAACAGAAACATCTTTGTTTCCTCTCTAAATATCTCATAATTTACTCATTAAATAATATATGCTGCTGATTTCTGGTGATTGTGTATGTGTGTGCTTTTGAAATTTTTGGTAGCTTTCTTCTTGTTAATTTCTATGTGGGTGCGGTTCCAAGCCTCCTTTTTCTTCCAACTTTATTAACAAATTGATTTAGAATATTTTATGCATGCTACTATTATTATTTTATTGATTAAGCAAATCGAGGTCAATGATCGAGTAAAGTTTATTTGAATTTCTCAGTGCCTTTATGTCTTTGTTTTTGAATGTGTGTATAAGCAACTTCAGGTCCTTTTTTGCCCAATTATTTGCTTGGCTATTCTTTTCACACACATAATAATAATAATCAATTTGTCTGACCAAATATTTTGCCAATTATTCATATGTGGATTAGTACGTAGTTTTTTTGTATGTAATGGAAATGTTCGACCTATCTAAAAATTCGAATTGATAAGTGAAAGTCTAGACTTGTTATATATGTTGTTGTAATCGATATCTATTCGATATGGTATCTAACACTCCCCCTTAGGTACAAACTGGTATTAAGCGTCGGACTTGGCACGTATACCATGGGACTTTGATGGTATAGAGGGGTGTAAATGGAGGACAATCAAGCTCTGATACCATGTTAAGGTCCGACCCACCTAAAAGTTCGAACTGATAGGTAGAGGCCCAACCTTGTTATTTAAGCTGGTGTTGTGATTGACATCTATTCGATGTGTGCCTCTAACACCCCCCTCGGGTGCAAGCCGGTATTGAGCGTCGAACTTGGCACTTAAAACGTTGGCTCAACTTAGGATGACATTTGAGGGGTGTAGGTATGAATGAACCAGGCTTTGATACTATATAAAGGTCTGACCCACTTAAAAGTTCAAACTAATAGGTGGATGACATCTATTCGATGTGAAACTCTAACATATAATTCAAAATATCGTTACATATATATCCGTTTGAAAACTCATTTGTATATATAGTTAGTTAGATTCATTCTTTGTTTTTAAAATATACATGAATAGTCACGAACATAATTCACCAATTATGTAGATTTTCTTTGCCCCCGAGGGGGAAAATATACAAGTAAGCTAGGATTTTATTGGTTAATATGGAAGACTAAACAATGACGGAGATGTTAAAACACACTTTGATCAATCAATTAGGAGCCTACTAGCAAGCCCCTTTAGCTGCTTTTTTTTTTTTTGAATCTCTAAGCATTGTTAAAATGTAAAATTTTCATTTTATTTATTTATCTAAATTGCATTAATTATATCAATTTGTTTATTTCAGATTTCATATCGATATATGATTAAAATTGTTACAAATATAATCAAAGATACATACTATTTTTATTAAAACAAATGTTTTTAAAATTACATGAACATAAAACTAAACTGGCATGGATATGAAAAGTTGTCCTAGAGTATTTGGCTTTGGTCATTTTCCTTTTACTCTCTTCAAGTAGAACTGCCTTGATTTGATCTTGTTAGCTTCAGCTTCTTTTACTTGATCTCGAACCAAAGCTTAAGCAATCTCTTTCTTTTGTCCTTATCGATGCATGCTATAGGGAATGTTTGGTGAAGGAGGCAGTCGATTGAAAACAAAGGCATTAGAGTTGACAGTGATAAATGCAATTGTGTCACAATCTGAATTCAATCTGTTATCGAAATAAAAACAACATGCTTCAAATTTGAGTTCAACAAATTCGTTATTGGAAGACAATTTTATGAACTGTTGAAGGTTTTGAAAGTTTGAAGATATATAGGGCGGTGTAAGGAGATGATGTGAAATTGCTGATCTATTTTCAGAATTTGCATGTATTCTGAAATGTGGTTTCCCAAAGCAATCCTAAAAGGTATAGTTCTTTACATCTTTGTAACCTGTACATGTACTAAAATACTCACAATGATGGAATTTTAAAATGTTACTAGTAGCGACCTGTCCAATGAACATTCTCCAAGTATATATACCTGTTGATTATAGCTTTAGCTCTCATTTCCAGGAAAATTCCAGCTATGAATTTATACTTAATTATTAAACATCTATAGTCGGAAAAATAGTAAGCCGATCTCGTTATTAATCAAAATCAAGATTCATAATACTATATATGTTCTCCTTACAATTGATTAATTGTTCATATTTCTCACACACTATTTTCTGTAACTATTTCTGAAGAAGAAAATGCTATAGGACGATACATATATAGATAAGCCCTATATATATATAGCTAATTAGGTCTGATAATTATGGAACAATTTTGACGATATTAGCGACATACGAAGAGGATGGAGCCTTCTTCTGCTTAAATGTTTCAAATAATAAAGTAATCATCGACCTGAAAAAGCAGTGCATTATAAAATTATGCACAAGGAAAATTTGCGCTGCACAACTTGTCCAGTTGCATATTATATAATTAAATATGTTTGACAACCAAACTAATCCAAAAGGTAAGGAGAGAGAAAGAGAAGACCTTGAGCAAACCCTAGCAAACTCAAAGAGAGGTGTGTGTGTGTGTAACAAGACATTATTGTCCTCATAAGCATCACATCACCCACCTCCTCCTACCTATAAATCTTGGTCTTCATTTTCCATTTTGTCCCAACAATCAGAGTCACCAAGCTCCATAGCTTATTACAAGAAACAAAGCAGAGATCAGATCAGTATACTTGGAGTTAATTTAATATGGGTCGAGCTCCGTGTTGTGACAAGGCTAATGTGAAGAAGGGACCTTGGTCTCCTGAAGAAGATGCTAAGCTCAAGGCTTATATTGAAAACTATGGAACTGGAGGCAACTGGATTGCCCTTCCCCAGAAGATTGGTACTTGCTCCTCGATCGAATCTTTACATATATTTACTATCTTTCTTGAGTGTTAGGGTTTGTCTTGTTTCTTAGGTGTTGCTTGCTGTTTGTCTGACCTTATGTGGAATGTTGTGAATGATGTTTTAGGGCTTAAGAGATGCGGAAAGAGTTGCAGACTGAGATGGTTAAATTACCTGAGGCCTAACATCAAACACGGTGGATTCTCCGAGGAAGAAGACAACCTTATCTGCAGCCTCTACATAAGCATAGGCAGCAGGTCATTGTTTTTGTCCATCTCAATTATTTCAATCCATCTTGTTGTTTTTGTCCATGTATTTGGGGTTGACCTGGTAGTCGATAAACTCTCTTAATTATTACTTTTTTGAGTTCAGAGTTTTGAATCCCATAGGTATAGGGTGAGGGTTAGAAATTAGGGTTAGTTTCGATGAGATTAATTAGATTAAAATTTCTGCTTTCTTGATGATAATGATAAAGCGACTCTTCCCAGTTCCCACCATGTTTTGCTAAAGAAGTCAATATTAGTACATTTTTGCATCGGTTTCCAGCACATAGTTTTATTTTTCCCCTTCAAAGCTCTTTCTTCTATGGAGGCTGACTTTGTATCTGAAACTTGTTTTTTCTGTGTTTTATTTAGGTGGTCCATAATAGCAGCACAATTACCAGGAAGAACTGATAACGACATCAAGAACTATTGGAACACGAGGTTGAAGAAGAAGCTGCTGGGAAGACGGAAACAGGCCAACTTGAACCAGATCGTTGAGGATCCAATAAGAGGAGGATACAACACAGAAGAGGGCTCGGCTTCACTGACCAACTCGGCTATGGAGAGGCTGCAACTTCACATGCAGCTTCAGAATCCATTTTCTTTCTACAACAACCCAGCTCTGTGGCCCAACAAGTTGCATCCCCTCCAAGAAAAGGCAATTCAGGCCCTTCAAACTATGAATGGAAACAACAGCCCTAACTTTCCTTTAATGGAAACTTCCCTCCCAAACCCTCAAGAAGGCAGGAACCTTGACATCTCCGAACCACCATCTTCTCGTGATGCTAACATGCCAAGAATCGACAGTCATGTGTTGTCTCCTACGTGTGCTATGCCAGTGGTGCCAAAACCTGATGTTTTGGGACAAGCTGGTGCAATGAGCTTCCAAGCTGAGCTCGACAATTTTCTTGGAAACAGATCGGTTGTTGATAGTTTCATGGGACATGAAGGTCATGGCAGTGCCACGATGGCTGATCAGTTTGAGTGTTTGAAGGATTTGAATACGATGTGGTGGGCGAACGAGTTGGACACCAAATCAACATCTTCGAACTCGTGGGATTCGAATCCTGGTCTTCAGCCTGCTGGCCAGGGGATGTTACAAGATTATGTGTTGGGTTACAATATGTGATAGTGATAATGAAAAAAAAACATGCTATTTGGGATTGGTGTTGGTGGAACAAAACAGATGGACAATGTGATGTGATCATAATTAATTACTAGGTGGTAGTAGGTTTTGTAAATTGTGTGGATAATAATGGTATTGTCCTTTCTGGCAAAGTTTTTTGTTGTTTCCTATTGTGGGTGTGTATGGTTCGATTTTCAAATTTCCATGAGGTATAGTAGATTAAATGGCAGTAAAACATTGACAAATTTACTCTTTGGACTTTGAATCTCAAAAGTATATATGAAAGTTGCAAATTGGGACCCAAATAGAAGAAACAAAGTAAGAGGGATATTGATTAATTAGTAGTTTTAGTTATTAAGCAACACGTGTAAAGCATTACATGAATCGATCTCATTTTATCAGATGCAGATGAGAAGAAGTCAAGAGGCAAGTTGAAGATGTATTCGTGAAATCATGCTTCAGCTACAGTTGGTTTCAATTTGAACTCCACAGTAACCTTATTGTACTATCCATTCTAAGAATTAAGTCGATTAATTATGACAGTAAGTAATGATTGTTAATACATTATTTTATATTCTGATGATTAGTTAATACTACTGATGTATTAACTTTTTAGTGGTTATCATTAGGGCTAGTCTAGTAGTTCAGGGGAGTTGTTTTCTCCTTTAGTCATCCGTGCTCGAATCTTGGTAAAGACAATAAAGTATCAGTTGCGTCGCACTTATGTGCGTATGCGGTACATATGACCCTGGCCAGATATGTCATTACAAGGAAATCGGATATGATTTCTCTAATCTAATTAGGAATACTACTTTGGATAGTACCACATGTCCTGCATATGAGCCCACAAATGACTCAATTACATACGAAATAACGCCTAAGACCTAAAGAAAACGGGCAGACACAGCCTCTTCGGGAGCTAAAGTCCGAGTACGGCCAGTCCTCGGCAACTCCCCGCTTTAGCGACTCAATGGGGTTGCTTAACAACCCTCGCCACGTCATTTGATATTTCCGCCATTCCATTTTCATTGGACCTTAACATTGTGGGATCCTCCGGGATCTCTATCTTTCTCTTCCCCAACGCTACCCCGCTTACGCTTCTTGTCCCCTTTCAGAACCCCTCTCCCTTGCCAGAGCCTTAAACTTTCAGAGAGATCCTGTATCATCATCTCCAAGTCGTACCCCGTGATGATCGCTCTTGCTAAAGCCTTAAACTTTTAGAGAGATCATGTACCATCATCTCCAAGCAACATACCCCCTGATGATCGCTCCAGCCCACCCTCCAGGGTTTGTATCTGAGGACTATCACTCTCTGCTGTCACTAAAGAAAGTTCAAGCCTAGTCCCCAGTATAGATCGACCATCTGAACGGCCTGTTGATTCGGTGGAATCACCATATTACTTAGTAGACTACCTCGTGGTGGCGATGAGGGCCCCCCCTAGTGCCCTCAGTTGAAAACTGGGCATCGAGATGTAACATCTTTGTTAATTTTCGAAGTTGTAGGTTGTTGTAAAAAACATATCCGATATATTACAGAACCGGTGATTTCACAGTCACATATAAAACCCATATTAGTAGAGACTATAACTAAAAAAAAAAAATTCATGCATAAGTGCATTAACACAATAACACCCAACTTAGCAGAAGAGCAAATCAACTAGATTACTGTAAAACTTGACCAAGTTCTAATTAAAAGCAAAAGGATGATAGCTATATATCTATCAGCATCAACAAGATGAATATGACTAATTTCAGTAATAGCTGATATTACCGAGATTGGTCATATTCATCTTGTTGATGCTGCTGCTGATAGTCATCTGGCTGCTGCTGCTACTACTGAAATTTTTTATATTCATCATGCTGCTGTTGAAATGGGTGATACTGCTGCTACTGCTGAAATTGGTGATCTTCATCTTGTTGCTGCGGCAATTGGTAATAATCACGTTGCTATTCTTATTACTACTGCTTCTCTCATTGGTGATACTCTTATTATTATTGCTGCTTCCATCATAATTAACCCTTCGGGACGTCTCTTGAACTATGTGTTGAGTATAGCCACTCTTGTCTCTATTCCTGGCAATGCAGGTTGATTTATGCTTAACTCCTAACTTGGATCTTTTACTGTCCGTCTTCCCTAGCCTTTTCTGCTTCTCGATGTCTACTGCGTGCACAATATACCTAAAGTTAGGATATGATGACATTGCAAGATACAATCTGCTTGTCCATATGCAACATAATCTCCTAATTGTTCCATACATTAGGATGATCGTGCAAATCATGAAATAAAATAAACGAGTCAAGCAGAGTAAAGGGAAGGGACTTTCTCCTAATCATGATTATCATATAATAGATTAATAAGAAAAGGGTTTAGAGTAGTACCTTTATTCATGGCGATGAAGAATTGTTACAGACGATTATGCTGGTGGATTTTAGTTTCTCTCTGCTACAGTGTTTAGTAATTGTGTGTTTTTAATGTAATAATGCACATGTATTTGTAGATGGGCAAACGACCGTATCCCCAATTAGGGTTTCCTTTAAATGCAATGTAATTTTTTTATAAAAATATTGTTATAATTTATAACAGAAATCTTAGTGGACATGACACATGATGCCACACAAAAAATGAAGTTATATCTTGTTAGCAGAGCAAGACTATAATATAAATTATATTATTACATTCGAGATTCACAAATGATTATATCGAGATATTTACAATTCTATGTATTCATCTACGTATCTTATTTAAATAATATATTTTTATTCTAAAATCAACAATCAATACTCACATAAAACAAGACAAGAACATAAAAGGGATCCAAAAATCAAAGAGATTGTAAAAAAAAGATATTATAGTTTTGTGTTCAATAAAAAATTATTGTATAATATTAGAAGGTAGCATTGAATAATTATGTTCAACATTGACCTCAAGGTTATGTTGTAAGTGATCAATTTCTCAAAAGAAAATGTCTACTTTTGTGTATTCTCAAATTATCTATGATGAATGTATTTTTCACACAATATCTCTTTTTACAAAAATTTATAATATCAATTAAATCTGCTGATATCAATCTTGTATATAAATTTCGTTAAAGAAAACATTTATAAAGTATCATTGTATGGAAGATCTTTCTTAGATTTGTCAATTTTAAGATAGTCATCAAAAAGTGATCACGACTAGATATGGTTATTCAATATCCTTTCTTAAAACATTTTGTTTTTTTTTGAAAATCTTTCTTAAAACAATTTTACCCTGCAATATTTTTCAAGAACCATTTTAATGGCTGGATTGTGTATCTTGAAATTCCTGTTTTGGTTCAATTTTATTCCGACTTAAAAGTGTAATAATGTATAGAGAGATACAAGAAAAGTTGAAAATAATGGCACATGCAGGTCTCGAACTTGTGACCTTCGCATTATTAGCACCACGCTCTAACCAGCTGAGTTAATAGGTCTGCTTACATGATACATTTGTTATATAAACATATTAATATAAGTAAGTGAAATGAAAGTAAAAAAAATCATTAAATTAGGAACACTGAGGGAAAAAGGAAATAAAAATAATGGCCCATGTAGGTCTCAAATCTGCGACCTTCACATTATTAGCACAACACTCCAACCAGTTGGCTAATAGGCCTTCAATTGTGCAATACATTTTTTATTACTTGTGCTGCAAGTTATATCAAATTAAGGAGATGATATGCTAGGAGCCAAACTAGTATTATCTTATTGTGTAGTTATAACGTAGTAAGGTAAGTGTATAATAAGACAAAATACATGAGTTTGCAAACTTTCTTTTCTCTCTCCCTTTTCTTGATGATTTCTTACTATGCCAATACCTTCTATTTGTAAGCAATTTTCATTGCCTCTTACTATCACATGTCACAATGGTAGAAGAATAGTCAAGTCATGACCATACTTGTTTATTACAATGGTGTAAAAGAGTGTTGCCTTCTCCCAATTTTGCTCTAGTTTGTCTCCATAGGTGGGGTCCACAAATATTTACAACAAGTTATAAATTTTAGAAATTATAAAGTACTTTATTAAAAAAAAACATTTTTATTTTTTAAATGAAAATTTTGTTTTTTAAGTAATTTTGACAATAAAATTTATTTATGAAATTAAAAATAAACAAATAATCTGGATGGTGACGTCATACGACGTCATCTCTCCTTCAACGCAGATCGGCGTTCGAGCCTATGTCCGACGATCATTTCTCGGCGACTTTGTTGGATGCGGATGGTGACAAACGGTGGAAAGGTCCTTTGTCTCCAACAATACGACGACGGCTCGATGATGGTAGCGACCTAAGCTGCTCTTTGCAATCATTAATCGCGACCAGAAATTCTGAGCCGATTCGACCAGAAATAATACTCGATCTGCAGCTCCGAACGCCGATTGGGTTCGTGGAGGGATGCTCGTACAGGTGAAGATCTGCCGAAGATCAGATCTACACCTTCGGATGCTGATTGGACTTTCTATTCCGAAACCCTTTCTCGAAATATCCGAACACCGAGGACGACTACTCCGACGTCCTTCTTGCAGCCACTAGGAGTCGTAGGAGTAGTCACTTTGATCCATCCAGCAGGACTCTGGTTCTTGAGCAGAGGTGTACACAACCAAATGATATGTTGGCTATGGTAGACAGGACAGTTTCGAAATTAGGTGGTTATGGTTTGGCATCCGAAGACCCTATGGACTGAGTATCTACGGAATTGAGAGCGTTCTTGTGTGCCCATCTAGAGTGAATGTGGGATACTTTACTTATGTACCAGGATCATCAGATAGACCCTTGTGAGGGAGGCACTCAGATGGTACAACGGTTTGGGTACAGAATGGATTGCAGATTGGGGAGTGCCTCGTAACAACTATTAGACAATTAATGAAAGAGCAAAGAAGGAAGCAAAGCACTCTTCTAGCGATAGGAATAGAAGCATTAACGGATTGACTAAGAAGGTCGCTAAATACCCAAG
>JAYMSW010001893.1:0-15043 GCA_036897725.1 Erodium texanum | reverse complement strand
AACAACAATCACAATTCCTCTACTGGCTCAACAAGATTTGACGATGGAATTTGTTCTTGGGCTTCCTCGAACACGAGCATCTGCTGACAAACTCGAACAATGGGATGCAACTTTACCATAAATCGAATTCGTCTTCAATAGTATTCCTAACCGCTATACAAAGAAAACACCTTTTGAATTTGCAGATATCCAATGTATTCACAATGAGGATAAGAAGAATCTTGAGGACACAAATACTCGATACAAGGCAGCTGCAGATAAGCACAGGCGTGAGAAGCTATTTCAGAAGGGGACTTAGTAATGGTACATTTGTGAAAACACAGATTTCCCTTTAACATTTTTAAATACCACCCGCCAGATGAGTTCTTTTTTAATCCACCAAACTCGAGGTCGAGTTCTTTTCAAACAGGGGAGATTGATGCAAGATGAACCCACTCATCAAATACTACTTTTCTTGATTCAACAATTTCCTTTCTCAACAAGGAATTATTTAACAAATTTCTTATTAGCTTATGTTTCTTATTACGTTAGGTTTTTATTGTTTTAAGTTCTTTATTTCCTATTTCTTATTTTTAGTTAATCTTAACTTTATTTAAAACTTCTATGAAAATATTATTATTATTATTATCAATACTATTATCAATTTGAGTTATTGAGATTAGTTTTCTTCTGTCTAAAGTTAAGGTTTTATTATTTCGAATCAAAATAACTTTTGGTTACACCAGAAAAACTCTTAAACATAACAGAGTGAAAACCAAAAACGAAGATGGAAATACAAAAACCTAAACGGGACCAAGTTTGAAAGCAGATCGTGCTCAAGTATGTAAATGGACGAAACTAAATTAGCAGAAAAGGTAAACATTATCCTTAAAGTTCACCAAACAAGAGACTCTCAAGTGCTATGGCTCTATCTATGGTCTCATTTCACACTGATTGGACAGAGAGGGAAGGGGAAAAAGGTTTTGCTGACGTAAGAGGCAGGCATCAGTCATGAAGCGGTCGAGGAGGCAACTGTTATGTACACGCTCTGATCCGATGTGATCGCCTAGGACCCACAATGTCTGTGTTACCTCGTAAACTTCATTAATATTCGTTGCTTTGTCTCATTCCGAGCGCCACGTTTCGTCATCTGGTGACCCCCTCCCTAGACTCCACAGTGACACGTGTCTTCTCTCTTACAAGATTGAGGACTTGTCTCTCTCTCACCGCCATCGCCGCCGCAGAATCACAATCATCATCACCCGTCAGCTGATTTTGACTTCCTGATATGATTTGTGTATGGTTATTGGTTGGATTGGTTAATTCGATCCATCTCTAAAATCAAATCTACTTGTTACTATTTGGTCTCTATTTTTTTGGCTTATTTTAGTTGCTATGATGTTTTGCAACGCAATGCACGTCATTGGATTAGTGACGGTGACGAATCAGTATCGTTGAAGGTAAACGAGTACAATTATGTTTAACATTGATCTCACAACCACGTATAATTATGTGAAAGATTGTTTGAAAATTGTATGTACGATAACCAAATCTATTATCACCCCTTTTTTTTGTGTGATAAATAATGTATGTACAACAATAAATAGTGACAGTCGGATAGTTACTTAAATAAGTTCTGATGCAACTAATTACCCAAGCATTAATGGTATCCCATCCTTACCATCTGGTAATTAAATTTAACAGAAAGCCACTCTACTCTCATTATGTATGGTACAGGGAATTGCTTGATCTGAGTATGCCAAAAAAAAAAGTAAAACAAGTTCAAATTGAATATTTAAATTAAATAAATCGAGATTAGATGACTCGTTAAAGATTGAACTCACTTAAACTACTATGTATTATAATACTAACTGATTTTTCTAGAAAATTATGCAACAATAAATATCTCTTTCTCTTGACTGCATGTTTTATTTGTTATCCTAAAAACCTATTGACTTGGATTACCAAGCTAAAGTTATCACTATCTTTATTATATCACTCAAATTCTTCATGGGTTCGATAATTCCGGATTGTTTCTTTCTCTTCTCATTCCTACACAATATGAAAGGAGAGGGGTAAAGTATTTCCCAATCTTATTACTTGGATCGACCGTAGTGCACTTTCTTTGGGAGAACATCAAATTTTTGGCGTTGTTGTCGGGGAATTGGATTGTGATACCTTAGTGTTGGTTTTAAATTGAAATCAAGCTTTTATACATATTATCTATAATCATTGACTTGTTGCTAGTGAAAAATTACTTGTGAATATTTTAGATACTAATACATACTTTTTGATATGAGGTATTTGTGTGAGTTGGAAGTTAGAATGGCGGAGCAAGGAAGGTCCATTAATGACTATGGGATGCCAAGTGCATTGGAACTCTGTTCTCGTTTCAACTTGCCGAAAGTGGAAGCTACAAGTTTTGAGATCAAGACTTCCACAATTGGGATGGTACAATAAAGTCCTTTCAATGGTCTACCTCATGAAGATCCATCTATTCAGTTATTGAGCTTTCTTCAAGTTTGCACCACTTTCAAGCATGTGGGAGTCTTGGAAGATGAGATCAAAGTAAGATTATTCTGATTCTCTCTTTGCAATGGAGCAAGACAATGAGTTAATTCTCAACCAAAGGGATCCTTTACAAGTTGGGATAGCTTAGTGGGCAAGTTCTTACAACAATACATTTCTCCCTCCAAGACTTTAACATTGAGAAGTGCTATTACAAATTTTGTGCAAAAAGATAAAGAATCCTTAGTTGAAGCTTGTAGAAGGTATTCAAAGGCTCTTAGGGATTTCCCACACCCTAAGCTCCCCAAATGGATGCAAATTCAAACCTTTTATGGAGATTTGATAGAGAAGAGTCAAAGAAAATTGGATAAATCCTCGAGAGGGTTATCTATGGTGAAGACTCCGGATGAAGGGATGGCTATCTTGGGAGAGCTTGTTGCAAATCATAAGCAATGGAGCATGAGGAGGGATGCAAAGAAGAGTGAGGCCAATACCATGAGACCAAAGCCATACTCAAATGATAGCCTATATGGAAGCCATGAACCAAAAGATGGAAGTCAGGACCACCACCTTCATGTAAGCTACTCAAAGCCAAAGTCAAGCTCAAGTCTATGATATCTCTCATGAAGGAGTAGGTTCATGGAATCAAGAGGTAAAGCCTCAACACGCTCAGCATCCGTTTCTCGCCCAAGCCTCGCCCGACCGCCCTTGTCTCGCCCAACCGCCGCCCACACCTCGCCCGTCTTGTCGGTTAGTTGTCCCAGCCGCCGCCCTTTCTCGCCTAGCCACCGCCCTTTCTCACCTAACCTCCGCCTCTTCTCGCCCGACCGCCCTTGCCTCGCCTAGCCGCTGCCCGCTTCTCGCTCGCCTCGCCGGATCCCTACCTGTTTTGCTTTGGTTTTCAGCCCTTGGTTGCTGTGTCGCCGCTAGCCTAATTGCTTACCTTCCCAAGATGCGCCAACTTATCTCCTCACCTTCCCAAGACGCCTGCTGTTTTGATTTTCCCAATGTCAGAATTTTGGTTCTTGGGAAGCTAACTCTTGGGCCAGTCTTACTCTCTCGGACCTGCCTGGTCCTTTTAGGCCTCTGGCATCTTCTAGCAAGTCATTGTATTCTTGCATTCCTACGCTTGTACTTAGGCTTTTAGCCCACTCAACTTGTACTAGCACTCTATACTCACTACTGGCTTATTGCCGCACTTGCATGACATTCATCTTGCATGTCATTGCATTTTTGTAAAACAAAAACTCGCCTTTTAAAAAAAAAAGAGTTCTCACAGGATTACAAACAAATTATTACATGATTAAAAAAATATCAGATATGATCCAAACTTATATTCCATTTCATTACACATTGACGGACCATACACTCATTGCTTGAGACTAACGGTAAAACATCATTCTGGGAGACTGAAGATACTCACAAGCAAGTTCTTAATTCTTTAATTATGTATTTCTTGCACACTAAACCCATATCTTTTGTCTCTTTACATCACAAATCTTGTTTGAATCTATTTTATCTTATAGGATAAGGTCATGTAGACATCACCCATCAAGATCTTTTCTAGGCAGTACAATACCAAAGTCTAGAGACCCCAAACTCCAACCTCTTGTATATAAGCCCTCTCGATTGTTCAATAAGCTTCTTCAAGCTCTAGCCGATCACAAACCCTAAATCTGCCATACAAAAGCCACCAAATCGCTCCAGCTGCAACCGCATTTCACAACAATGTCTCACTTTGGAAGGACAGGGCCTCTGGATATCAGCAACACTTACACTCTTCTCATCATCAATCTCTCCCTCCGTAAGCTTTCTCACTCTGTCTCTCAAGCATTCATATCAACATGCCTTGAGTGAACTACGACGTACCGTAGAAAGACTCATCGATTGCACTAGAAAGAACCTTCTTATATGTATCTATGCATGTAAGGTTCGATTTTGTTAATTGTGTTGCTTGTTTGCTGTGAATTTTTTTACAGGAACTACAACGGATGATTTGTTCCCGCTATTTGACAAGTACGTGGCGAATCAACAAATCGGCTTGGATTGAAATTCATTTTGCAGAGGGGCGAAGTTGGGCAGAAAATTTTGCTTCACGGTGCCGAAAGTTACGTGAAGAAGGGTAGAGAATGTAGAAATTTGGCTTTAAAATTGGGCTCAAAAGGCAAAAATAGGTTTGGGCTAAAGTTAGGCCGGCCCATGGCCCATTAGAGACTTGAAACCTAGTTTGTTGTTCCAAAAGAGATAGACCACATCAAAGGGAGCGGTGGCAACAAAGGATGCTTCTTTGTTCTTGGTAATTGGTGGCTATGGAAGAGCATCAAGTGGGGTTGAGAAGCCACGGGATCAAGAGGGGTGAAAAGGAGTTGAGATCTCTTTTGTGGTAGTGGTCTGCGGAAGCTTAATTTTGAAGACTCTTTGGTGTGTTGTCTCGAAGGGATTGGCAGCACAAGTCAAGAATAGATACTGTTCTTGGTGGTGTGCTTGGCTTTGTGAATAGGTGCAAGCAAAGGGATCTTGAGTTTTGAAGAAAGGTGGTTGGCGGAAGCTCCAAAGAAGTAGGAGATCTCTCATTTGGCTTGGTGGAGCGGCACATCACTTGGCTTGTTCATTTCTTGGTTGCTAGCATTAAATGAAGTTTCATTTAATAGCTTGGACATGATTGTTCCTTGGATCTTAGTTGTTCGGCGGCACACTTGCTAGTTCTTGGGTCTTGGTTGTGTAGTGTCAGATAGAACAAAACATCTCTTGCTTGAGGTGCTACACGGGTAACAAGTTTAGTCTAATTTCTTAGTGGTGTGTGTCGGAAAAGGACCATCAGCTATAAATTGCGGTATATCTCGGATCGGAACAAGATCATACCTTTCAATTGCATTTATTGTACCGTGGGATAGAGAAATAGTTTTACATTTGTCGGATTGTTTCTCGGATAATATAAAGAGTTCGTCGTTGTCCCGTGGATGTAAACACATTGTCGAATCACGTATATCGTTGTGTCTCGTGTTTATCTTTCTGCGCTTTATTATTGTTGGGGTATTGTTTCGCATAGCACTCGGACATTTGCAATTATCAACTAAAGTTCGGGGTTTTGTGTTGGATTATCAGGATATTGGTGTTCGTTGTGGATTGAGTCACGTCGATTCTTTTCCATGAATCCGATTGATAGCCCGGGATTGATCTTGTTACTGCTAATAAGGTCATCGATTTTTACTACAGAGAAACGGGTCGAAAAAGTGGGTGGGACGGATCGGGATCGGGTCGCCCCATGATCATCTAGTCCAAGTCAAAATTAGATGTCTAAGAGTAGACTATTGATTTATATTTTAAAGGGCATTTGTGTTGGATCTGTCTAAATTATAAATCCAAGGGTAATTATCCTTTATTTGAAGTATAAATTTTCCTGCCTGAATTTTATGAGCCCGACACACAAATCTACTTAAGATTGAGGCACAATCCATTCACATTCCATCCACAGCCGTCGATCAGCAGATTAAACTTGAGCCCACATTTTCCAGAAGGAGCATTAAGGGCACGCTCAACGAGACATTGTAATCAGTTTTGGTTGAGTTCATTGTGACATTGACCCAAACACACCTTACGCTCATTTCTTCGGATTTCGCGTGACACTGCGCGGAGAGGTACTCCTCCTCTTGTTTCTTCTTCTTCTTCGGTCTCCACACTTACGTTCTATTTCATCGATTTCACGTAAACCCATTTATTATCTTGTGCAGTCTCTGTCTCTCCTTTTCTCTCTGAATGTTGCGGACTCTGGAGTTGGGTGATTGATCGGTGCAGAGTTAACAGTTGTGTGGAGGAGGATCTGTTTGTTGATTTTGCGAGGTGGGTCTGGTTAATTTCTGCTGATTTAAGATTCGACATTAGTGTTATTTGGGTCTTCGGTGTTCTCGAACCCCAGATCAGATCTTGTGTTTTATTTTATTTACAGCTTCATTGATTGGTGGATTGTGGTTCGCATTATTGCGGTAGATTCAGGGTGCACTTTAAATTGTTTTTGAAATGTGATAGGCGGGTCACATTGTCGGCTTTGTGTTATGTTAGTTTATGTTGGAAATCTTCTCTTTCCATGCTTATTCTTTTTCTAATCTTGAAATGATGCGTCTCTTTTCTTTTCCTCTTCCGTGGGATGTTTTCATGGTCCAGTTGATGCTCAACTTTTGCTCTTGTCTTTAGGATTTTGACATTGGCGTGACTTTCGTCTGAAGTAGGCCATAGCTGTTACAAAGAGTGATCTGGGAGCAATTGCTTCGTAATCTTGTGGGATCTATTCTCTGTTCTTGGTATAGCTCTGTGAACCTGTCTAGTGTGCCTACCAATCGGAAATCATCTCGTTTCCTGTAGAAAGATGCTGTAAAAGCCACAAGCTAACACATTCAAGAATCATCCTTGTTTGGGAGGAGAGGAGCTAGCAAAATGATTACTCTCAATAGATCGCTTGTGTTGACTTATATCTACCTGTTCATCTACATTTTGCTCTCATCTGGAGTTATATTGTACAACAAGGTAGTGCCTTCTTGATCTTATATTGATTTTGTATGTATGTTATGTGTACACTTCTAGAATGTGTATTAGGTTTGTGTTTTTAACTGTACAGACTCTGGCTTTGTTAATTCTAAAGTCATACAATAGCGACTGGCTCATATAATTTGTTGGAATATCATTACAAAAAAACATAGATTTCGGCTTGATATCTTGTGCTAAGCTGTAATGCCCTTCTCGTGCTATTTTGAGAACTATCAAGAAAGTCACCACACTTTCTCATAACTAGTAATGCTTTCGTCATTATTGATCTACCAATCTCTTGCGTGGAGATTTCATATGAAAAGGCAAAATTGGTAATCTACTTTGGGTCACCTCGGTTTCTTGACAGTTTTATATCCCAGGCTCAATAGCACTATATCCTCCAGCCCAATGTCATTGCTTCTGAGGCAGAATGGCCTATTTGTAATATTAATAATCCTCATCAGTTGATGGTCATTAATGTATAATGTAATGCCTTAGCATGTTTAGCTCTGCACTATTCTACTGTGTAAACTCAGCTATACTGTCTTTATATTCAAGGCAAAAGTCTATAAAAGATATGATCTTATTGTAAATGTTTTCACTTATTTTTCCATCTTGTAGCAGCAAAATGGTTCATACAACAAATACACTTAATCATAATCTCCATTTAGACTTATTATTCCTGTCCTTTCTTTGTATGACTGTATTATTTTATTGCAGTGGGTCCTCTCTCCAAAATATTTCAACTTTCCGCTACCCATATCTCTTACCATGATTCATATGGGATTTTCTGGAATGGTGGCATTCCTTCTAGTTCGGGTTTTCAAGGTATGCTTTTCTTAGTATCTTCACATTTTTGCTATCTATTGTGTTATATATATTTACATGTGGAAGAGTTGCTTGTATTAATTGAATAGTGCTTAGGCAGTCTGTAGACAGACAAATTAAGGCACTACTATCCTAAAGGGGTTTTCACCTTTTCTCAGCAAAATGGTTTACAAACACATTTTCTTGCATGTAATGTAAATGTTCGAGTGCTCACACTCATAGGAGTTGATAAAATGAAGAGGAAACCAGATACATACATATTGCTTTAGATTTAGAGTTAAATATTGTTGTCCTCACTTGCAAGGCTTACAGAGTTTTGGTTCTTCTGTGCCTAAATTCATCAAGTGCATTTGAAAAAAAAAAAAAAAACTAAAGCCAATAGTTTTTATTTTATTTATATAAATGTGGTTTTAACAAATAGACTAATTTAGTAGTGGGGGTGGTTCTTGCCACCCAGATCATAGTAATTTAGAATATGTTGGCATGGTACAATAATGAAGGATTATCTAAGGGCATCACAATAGTTTGCGCACCCAACAGATATTAGCGATATCATGTCATCCCATCTCTCTATTATACTCTTCCTCATAATGAATTATAGTCTAGAAGTTGATAGCATGAGCCCATCATTACCTTACCTGATTATACTAAAATATTATTATTTTGATTAGCACATGGAAGAAACAAGAAAATAGACACTAATGCAAAATTCTTAACTACATTATGCAGTTCATAACCATAAACTTGATAATAGTCATCTTCCTCACACAATGGTTGCAATGGGGATAATGCACAACTTTTGATGCCGATATCTCCCCATGTTTAACCACCATTGTGGATTCCCTACCAATGGTTGTGTTTTTAGGGCATTCACAATAGGGTAGGAAGAGTATAATGCCACAAAAACTGTAGTAGGGCTGATAATTCATGTATTTACCAATTGTTTTTATTCTTCAAAATGTTGAAACCTTATGTACCCTATATTATCTCCCCACTCATTTCCCATCAATGCAAACATGGACTCTTATAACTTTTATTTAAATAGAAGAGAATTGGTTTAGCGCATTGATAGTTAATCAATAATTACAATGACAGATTGACAGACCTCTTTATACATGGAATTGGCCTATTCTAAAATAATAATCCATCTAGAAATGGGAAAAATAAATGCACCAAGCTGCTAAATTTACTTGGGCAATAAGTGTCTAATGAAATGATCTCTATTCTATCACTCCCCTCAAGCTAGGTCATATATACTATATGCACCAAACTTGTTATTTATAATTTATGTGATATCCTTGCTAGAATTGATGAAGCTAGTTGTGATGAATCCTAGCATAATCTTGTCCCTAATAAAATTGCATTTAATTTCTATATGTTTCGTCCTCTTATAAAGCACTAGACTAGATGTAATGTCAGTGTTCTAAAACATCCGAGTACTTCCCAAGTACTCACCAAGTACCCAAAAAATTAGGCTACCGAGTCCCAGTAGAGAAACTCGGTCAACATCGGTCAACGGTGGTCAAAGCCGGCCGATCTCGCTGAGACGAAAAGAAAAATAGTTAAGCGGCTACTAGTTCAAGATGAAAGATGAGTGGCTACTAGGATTCCAAGATGAGATGATGGGTTTAAAAATGAAAACTGAGCTTTAGCTTCTATTTTTATGGGATAAAAAATATCAAGTATAGGTTGCATGATATATGAGCTAAATTCTGAGTCCAAAATTGATGTTTTTTTATGAACAACATGTTAACATACATGTATAATTTTCATAATATATTGATATATGTGTATTATATGTTAATATAATATACACATATTAATATAATATACAAAACAAGTTTTTTGAGTTTTCCCGAGTACTCTTGAGTACACCCTGGGTTTTCATCGAAGTAATCTCTATTCTCTCCAAACTTTAATTTTTGAACTAGTTCTCTCAACCAGATAAGCTCACATGTTGACAAAATCGTAGTTTGCTTTTCTTTTCTTTTCAAAAAGTCTACATTACCAACTATCATTATGTATTAGTCTGAGGTGGAAGGTTGCACATTTGCATCTAAATATTAAATCGAGCTACATATATTGAGTGAGACTCATAACTGAAAGGTCAACTATAATAGTTGAGTTCGACTCTTCCTTTTATGTGTACATTTTGTATTCGGTGTAGGAATGTATGCCCATAAGCCCTGATCAACTAGGCTTTGATACCATATAGAATTTTAAATGAGTTACATATATTAGGTTTGGGCTTCACAACTAAAAAGTCAATGTTAATAGTTGAGTCTGACTATTCCCTTCATACGTACCTTTTTATAAATTTGATGTGAGACTTTATACTTGATCAACATTAAAACAAGCTTTATCCGCACTTGACAATTCTACCACCATTGTGAATGTGATCTGTCTTCCACTTCAATTTCATCTTATCTATTTCACATACATTCCCACTTCATTTATCAGTTTATTGGTGCATTATACTGCTAATAAAGGATGCTTTGATATTTTTCCCATTTTCTTCTATATCCTGACTGTCTCCTTTTTTCTTGTTCATTGAGTTATATGTTCGAGGTGGTAACTCTTATCTGCTAAATGTGCAGGTTGTAACTCCAGTCAAAATGACATTTGAAATGTAAGTGATATAGTTTTTACTTTTCTATATTTGTTTTAAAACTTTTTGGTCTCCTCCCTTCATTCTTCTAACGTCTCCTTTCCTGGTATGGCAGATATGCAACATGTGTAATACCAATAAGTGCCTTCTTTGCATCAAGTCTTTGGTAAAGCTCTATCTTTTTGCAAACTGGATGTCTTGTTTGTAAACAGGCTTTCATGTATTTAGTCAAGACGGATGCTTTTTAGATGTATAATGGACCTAAACCAAACTTTTAACTCTCAACATGTGTTGGGGGCATTTAAAGGTCTTATTCATCAAATGTATTAAGAAATTCTTTGGAGCTATTTTATATCATTATTTTAAGGTTTATACATATTGACCACTATGCTTTATACAATGTCTTGGTCCTAGAAGCAGCCACATCTAAGAGTGACCAAGACCTTGACCACTATGCTTTATACATATTGAGCTGTCTAGGTGGCGTAAGTTTTTTTTTTTCTTCCAAATAATATCTTGTCTGTATTTATTGTCTTTCAGGTTTGGTAATACTGCTTACTTGCACATCTCTGTGGCCTTCATTCAGATGCTGAAAGCTTTGAGTATGTAGAGACAACATAACATGGATCTTTTAGTAAAGTTGTAATATTATTTAACTCTAACGATAGGTGCCTTGTTCAATATCACAGTGCCAGTAGCAACATTTGTGATGGCTGTTTTATGTGGCACTGACGTATTAAGGTGTGATGTGTTCTTGAACATGGTGCTGGTCAGTGTTGGAGTTGTGGTCTCCTCATACGGGGAAATACATTTTAATGTAGTTGGTACAGTTTATCAGGTCACAGGCATCTTTGCAGAAGCTCTTAGGCTGGTCTTAACTCAAGTCCTTCTACAAAAGAAGGGCTTGACTCTGAATCCTATCACCAGCTTATATTACATAGCACCTTGCAGGTACTAAGTTTAGGGTTATATCTAAGATTGAGCATGCCTTATATGCTATTGAGTCCCTTATAACTTTATTATTATTTTGTGGTGTAAAGCTTTGTGTTTCTCTTTGTGCCTTGGTATTTACTGGAAAAGCCTACAATGGAAGTATCGCAGTCACAGTTCAACTTTTGGATCTTTCTCTCCAATGCCATGTGTGCCTTAGCCTTAAATTTCTCCATTTTCTTAGTAATTGGTAGAACTGGAGCAGTGACCATCCGAGTTGCTGGGGTTCTCAAAGATTGGATACTGATTTCTCTTTCAACTGTCATATTTCCTGAATCCACAATAACTGGGCTGAATATAACTGGCTATGCAATTGGTACATGGACTTGAAAATCAAATCTACGGTTATGGTTTTAAGGTTGAAATGTTGTGCTTACAGAGGCCTTTGTTTGTGCAGCACTATGTGGTGTTGTGATGTACAACTACATAAAAGTGAAGGATGTGCAATTACCTCCAGAAAGTAGTCCGGAAAGAATTGGGAAGGTGAGTATCTGGCCAATGATATTTTCAGTGAAGAGAATGTAGTTATGGAGAAATTGTGTCAATTGTAGGAAGATGAATGATTTTTTAGTTTGTGTTAACGGTTGGGTACAGGAGTGGAAGTTAGATAAGAGGTCATCTGAAATCTACCATCCAAACAGTGGGAACGATAAAGACAGTGGTAGTGGCAACAATCAGTCATCAGATAGGAATGTGGATGAAGAAGCACCTCTAATTCCATTGACAAGATTGTCACGTTCACAACACAGCAGCAGCAGTCACAATGCTTGAAAAGGAGAATCAGTTGTGGATTGTTTGTACATATCCATCATCCATTTGGTTGTGCTTGAAATGAAACTGATTAAGAGTAGCATACTCAATGTTAGGATTGATTCTCTCTAATGTCATATTGTATTGCAAAGTTGTAGGTAAACTAAATCAAGTGATGAATAGATCATCCAACAAGTCATTGTTCAATGTCCCAAGAGAGGAACCAAATGTCAAGTTAAGAAGTTGACTTACCACAGGAACTTGTGACTTACTTAGTTTTTGCCACAACTTGATCGCAATCAATCCCCTACTTGTTCTTAGAAGAGGCACATACACATGACTAAACAAATAAGAAATTACACATAACTAAACACACATTAAGTCAATTTATGGGAAATGAATAAAAAAATGTGGGCATACATATATTCAAAATCATGCCTAGTTGCTTATTGGTGTGTGGAAATGATCAACAAGAATTGGTCCATCAGAAATTGCAATGATTTGTAGAAATGATCAACGAGAATTGATCCATTCGAGACATGAGGTTAGACTAGAGTTACATCATCCAATCAAAATAGCTATAAGTCGTTTATGTAGATGTTCATCTACGCACCTTCTTGAAGTAATGTCCGGAACAGAGGATTCAAAAAAATAAAATTAGGCTTAGACCATCATCCTTTCTCATGTCTTCCTTTTGTGTTCAGAACTCCAAATTCGCAACGATTTGATCGATCTTGTCCATCCAGGATTAGAAGGAAACATTAATCGGCGGGGTCATTGGAACATGATATAGATCCGGCAGTGCAAGGTGTTCAGCCTTGAGCCTCGATGACCATATAAGTAGTGTCGTCGCTCAAGCTTGAGCCATCGTCATCCCTTCCTTGTGTGTTCGCCAACTGAGTTTGGCCTATGGAGATATAGGTTACGATTTGTTCTATCTAGTTCCTGCATGATTCAAGGGCAACATCTATTGTCGATAGGTAAATGGATCTGATGTCTACTGGACAATCATATCCCTTCTGTTGGCCATCACTTGCAATTACCAGAATATGGGTGAGGCTTAGGCCTTGGTCGGCAGAAAGGTGACGGGAAGTGGGTTTGGTCGATGATGGGAACTGTGTTTGGTTGGCAGATCTACGCGGTAATGTGGAACTGGGTCCAGTCAGGGCTGGCTCGATGATAATTGGGCATAAAGCGAAAGTTTGATATTTTTTTTTCTTCTTCTTCTTTAAGAATATGATAGATAAATAATTAAAAAAAAATCGTATAGAAAGAGTACACTAGAGGACATTGAGAAAATAAGCTTCAACGTCTATTTATAGCACAAAAAATTGATGAAGATATATTTTTAACATGATACCCTCGATTATTAACATTTATCCTCTAGAATTCTACACAAACATCCAAATATTTAGAATTTGTATTTATCCATAAATGAGATGTTTTAGATATTTCGAAAACTAAATATGGATTCCAATATGGTTTTGTTTTAAAATAAAACTCAAAACTTTTTCTAAAATAAAAATATAGATATGTGCGAATTACTTATATAATTTTATTAATTTGGACTTAATAACATTTCAAGTAACAATTATAAACTCAATATGTCAAATCTATTTATTTATTTATTTTTATAAAAAACTTACTCAAAATATATAATGTCTTCTTAATCATGACATTGAAGTTTGGTCCTATATATATAAAAACAATATGATAGAATATAAGAGACTGTAAGAAAAATATTTTAAAATGATTTTTCTGTGACATTAATATACTCCTATCTTATCTATAGAGTTGTAAACAAGGCGTTCGAACTAAATGTGTTAAGTATACATTTTAATTCCATTATAATTAAGAACGAGTCGAATTCGAGTTCATGATTGAGCATATTTAATAGCGAGTCGAATTCGAGTTCATGATTGAGCATATTTAATAGCGAGTCCTACTCGATCCCATATTTTCAAAGCTTGATAGGCTCGTTAACCGACTCGTTTAGTATTTAAATATTTATATGTATTTTTAATATGATTATGCAGGGAGAGTGCAACTCATCCAAACGGTGCTGATGTCATTGCATATACACTGGGCGATGATCTTCCTTCTTCCTAAAAGCATTACCCACCTGATTGAACAAATATGCATAAAGCTTTTATGGAGGAAAAATGAGTAGAAGAAGGGGTTGCCTCTGGTAAGATGGGAGATGGTGTGTTCTGATAAGAAAGCTGGTGGCTTGGGTGTCCGTAATATTCAAAAGTGGAATGAAGCGGGGATTGCTAAACAGATATGGGATCTCGCTAGGAAAGCTAGCAACTTGTGGGTTAGATGAGTTCATGGGTATTACATTAAGGGTCAGAATGTATGGGAGGGGGACCCTAGACCACATGTATCCTATCATTGGAAAGACATCTAGCATATTATAACTATTTTCAAGGAGGGGTTTGATAATAAAAAGTGGCGGGGCGACCCATATAGGAGGTATTGCATTGCATCTGGGTACAAATGGAGAATGAGAGAGAAACCGACAATGAATATCCAGGAAGTCACTTGGAGGAATTTGAATATCCCTAGACATGCATTTATACTTTCGTTGGTAAGCCATGACCGCTTGTTAACAAGATATAGATTGGCAATGATGAATATATCTACTATCCTTGATAGAAGATGTTTGTTATGTGAGACTGAGGATGAAAGTAGGAATCATATGTTCTTCGAATGCAACTTCTCATTTCAATTATGACCCGAATGTTAGAATGGATTGGAGTAAAGTCGTCCAATAAGACATGGGAAATATGGAGTAGAAAGATCCTCTATTGTATACTCTCTTTGGGGTGAAAGGAACCAATGTGTGTTCCAAGGAAA
>JAYMSW010001892.1:0-15046 GCA_036897725.1 Erodium texanum | reverse complement strand
TTAAGTTTATGTAAGGATACCGAGATGAAAATTTTCCACACAAAAAAAAAAATTGTCTCGGGTTTATGTTTTTTGTCGGCATTGTTTTTCTTCTTCTTCTTATGTAATAGTTAAGTTTTTATTAATAATATAATTTTTTATTATATAAATGCATTAAATTAAATGTATTTCAGTAAAAAAACATTAAAAATTCATTTTTTTTAATAACTGATACGACCCAACGAAGAAGCTCTACTGTGGGACTTCCAGTCTCTTCCCATGCAACTCGTTCTCAGCCTCTTCCTAAATAAAAAAAAAAACAGTGGAGTCGACTCCATTGTAGATGCTCTTAATCGTATAAGATAAGATAATAATATTACAGACTCCAAACTTTGAGGGAATAACAAATTCATACAGTCAGCATTGAATGAGCATAGATCGCGTACTGCTTAACAACCAGATTGGACCACACAACGCACCAAGACGTACACATGAGCTAACTTAAAGACAAACAACTCAAACAATATTATTATTGTTTTCACTAAGATTCGATCCTTAATTAATTGATAAAACAAATAACTACCTTTACTATTGGACTAGCTCTCATGGATCTCAAAACCTTTGAATAAGATTGCAAACTAATATTATTAATTGTGTGTTCAAATATTTTAGGTGGTCGTTAATTTTGAATTTTAATATTTGTAGTTTTTTTTTGAAATATTATTAAACTTATTGAACAAAATAAAAGGATTCAATCTGTAATCAATTCTTTGAACCTAAAATATTGACATATGATTTAAAGATAATTTTTAGACTTCTGGAAGTCTAAAATTTGATCATAAATCAAGAATTATAACACTTAAGCATATGATTAAATTAACTTTTATAAGGTATAAACATTATACATTGTATATCACATTCACATGCAACGAATAAACCAATCCTCATCTCTCACGTAAATTAAACTAAAGTCCACGTCATTATCCTTAACTCTTGAGGGAAGATTCCACAACAAAAAAGCAATAAAGCACATGTCAAAATCAAATCAAAGGTTAGTTCGTGGAACATTCTCATAGTCCACAAACAACAACAACGTTATATCATAAGACTATAATAGTAACTGGTCGGACACGTGTCACACTCCAATTTTGACTGTAATAAAAACCCACTTCCTCTAATTACCGCACAATTCTTATTGGGCCGCCCATTATTATCCCTTGTAATTTTATATTTAAAAAATATTAAGCTCGATCTATAAAATAAAACCCCGGGCAGCCACCTCACGATCCACGAATCAGAAGGAATCCGAAGAATCCTAACTAGAAACCAACAAAACGAGGCCATACGGCGCCGTTTAGGCACCCCAATGCACGCGCCGAGCCCTTGCATAAAACCGCGAGCTCCTCCTGTTTGTTCTTCGTTCTTGTTGGTTTGAGAGATTGAAGAAGAACCTGCGTTTGTGGTTTCTGCGGGTGGAGGCTGTGAAAGATTCCAACTTTCCTTCTCGGGATCGATTTTGGAATCATGGGTTTCATTGTTGAGGAAGAATCATCAGTAGCAGCAGACCCTGGACCCAAAAACGACGCCGTCCCTCTCGTCCCGCCCTTCAACTTCTCCATGGTCGAGGACGGCATCTTCCGATCCGCACTTCCTCAGCCTAACAATTTCCCCTTCCTCGAAACCCTCAATCTTCGATCCATTGTGTGAGCTCTCCCGCATTACCGTCGATTTCTTTCGATTTTGACCCCACTGTGTTTTTCTTGTCGTTTTTTATTGAGAGAATTGGGGGAATTTTCTGTTTGCAGGTCGAGTTGAATGGAGGTTTTGTTTATTTTCCGTCAAAGAGAGGGAAAAAAAACAGAGCTTTTCTGGTTTTGATTGTAGTTCGATTTGTGCAGATATTTGTGTCCGGAGCCGTACCCTGAAGAAAATTTGGAGTTTCTCCGCTCTAGGAACATTAGCCTTCTCCAGTTCGGAATTGAGGGCAAGACGGTATGTTTTGTTTAATGAACTCAAATGTTTTGTCATCAATTTCTGTGAATAGTGAATTGTGATTGTCTGGTTACAGATAGATGTTCAAGAGCTATTTCCAAGTTTTTTGATGTTTGTATTGTACTATTGTATGTATACTCTTGTTGTTATTGCTGTTGCTTATGAGTAAATCAAGGTTGAGAACTAGTGATTGTGTTCTCTAGTTAAAAGAACACAATTGGATAATCTAGTGGCCATTTTAAATGGAGTGATAAGAGATTATTGGTGCTTTGTCTCTAATAATATTGGATTTAATTCGATTTAGATTAGATCCCTATTTGTTATCTCAAGTGGGCGATATCTAACACAGATACATAATAATTAGTCATGGAATAACACTCATTTAGGCTGTTAAGAAATTTCAGAAACACGCCTGCTAGTTTTGTTTTGTTTTCTTGTGAAGTATTGGCTCTATATGTAGTCACCTAGATTTAAATTGAACATCTGACTGACCTTCACACTCTTTTATCTGCAGGAACCTTCAGTTTCTAGTCTCAGGGATGCTATCACAGAGGCTTTAAAAATCTTAATGGGTATGGACTGCACTGTTCCTTTATTGAACTTTTGACCATGATCTTCATATATGTTCCTCTTACTTTATCCCTTTCTTTTTGCTAATACATCTTTAAATGTATTTATTTGTGTTTCAGATGTGAGAAACCATCCAATTCTGATCCATTGCAAGAGTGGAAAGGTATTGCTTATCTCTATAATTGAATTATATCACCATTAGTTATAGTTGCTCTTCGAACAAGTTAACAAAGAAATATCCCTTTCACAATATAAGACTAAGAAGAAAGCATGTCCTATGTGTTTAGGCATGGAAGTCATATATATGTTTTGGTCTGATTTTGGCTTTGCCTTATATATCATAAGATCATTCATTGTAAGCCTATGAATGTAACTGTTGAATGACATGACATGAAAGATACTGAGTTCTGTGCTGCATTGGCCTACAGCATAGGACAGGTTGCCTCGTGGCTTGCCTGAGAAAATTGCAGAATTGGTGCTTGTCCTCGGCAATTGAGGAGTACATGCAATTTGCTGGAGTGAAGTCGAGGGTGACTGATTTGAGGTTCATAGAGGCTTTCGACACGATGATGCTGAGGCAGTGCCTGTACAGCATCATCTACCAGTACCATGGATACGGTTCGAACAAGAGGAGGCTGCTCTACAGAGAGGAGAATGTGCAAAAGGCCCAGATCAAGTCAAGCTAACACGAGGGCTGGGTTGGTCGAAAGGATATATAATTGTTCATTTTGGGTTTTGTTGTTAGCAATCTTTCACAACCTTACTACTACAAAGATGAATCACAGATGCATTAGTGTTCAGACCAATTTTATACCACCTTTGTTCAGTCTGACCCCTCTTCTTGTTTTTTTTCTTTCATAGGGGGGCCACACCTTTTTGTTTTAACACTTAGAAGGAACTGCATCCGTTGTCTTTTCGATGTAGTTCCCGTATATGATTATACAAGAATCAAGATCGACTCTGTCTATCCGCTGTTACATTGTGCCTGTAATTCATTGCCAAATACAAATTATATGTGGCTGTTCGGTATAATTCAGGATGTTGCAGGCCAATCAAGGTTACATTCTTTTTTATGATTTAAGATTTGTCTCATTGTTATAACTTGAATCTTTGGCTAACATGTCATATTCATGTTTATTCGCTCTAGCTCACCTAGTTAAGATGAAATTTTATTCTGGATTTCAAGTATGTATGTGTGGACTTTGAATCCTACTCTTTTAGGAAATTTTAGGGATGAATGAGTTTACTTGGATGACAAGTCATTCCTTTTTCAAACAAGAAACCAATCGGAAAGAAAAAACAAATAAATTTCGCCCCAAACCAAAATCTAAATCCATGACTCATTTATCCGAAGACCTTCAATGTATTGGTTATTACAGACGAGCTCTTCGAGGTGGCTCTTGGAACCATCAATTCTTCATGAAGTATATTAGATTATTTTTTTTGTTGATATAATGAAGTGTATTAGGTATGTATTTTCTCATTACACTATAATATCTTTGACCTAACTTAAGTCTTAATTGTACCCTAAATTGTAGTTTAATGGCACTCATGTACCTGCATATATTGGACCAAAAGAAATGAGAAGTCTCATAGAAAATAACTCCTTTATAGTAGAAAAAAATATCACTAGTCGAAGTACAAGTTTAGATTTTTGACAATATGTTCATTTTTGTTATTATAAGAATAAGTAACATTGTAATTTGATAAAATGGAAAAATAAGACAAACAAACATTGTTATTTTTAACAATGTGACATAAAATTTGTTGTTTTTTTTTTTTGAAATAAGATGTCGTAAATTTTTATTTATAATATTATTGCCAACTGAAAGGCCGAGGAAGAGAGGTTTGGGTGAGCATCCAAGGTTTCAATATTTTTGTTTCGAACAATCCTTAAAATTTGTTAATAATACTAAAATTGTAGCACAGCGGATTAATTATGAATTTTGTGGAGTACAATTTTTCCAAAAATGTTTAGTCAATAATTGATAAAATCTTATGTTAATTTTTATACCATATTATATTATGAATCTAATACATTGAACATGGGCTGGGCTATAGAGCTTAAGCGCCACAGCGACCCAAAAAACAAGTTCACGTGAGCTCGGATGGATTCAAACATTACCCTCCAGATAAGTCCTATATATGACCCCCAACCCCTGCTCGATTTTGCCCCAATCCTTGTTCATCGCCGACCTCGCTAGGGTTTGCAATATATCCTCCCCCCCAATCTCATCCTCCTTGGGTTCCTCTCCGCCACCATGACCGGCAAAGCCAAGCCGAAGAAGCACACGGCTAAGGAGATCCAGGCCAAGGCCGACGCTGCCTTGACCAACCGCGGCGGCGGGAAGGCCGGTCTGCTGGACCGCACCGGCCTCGAGAAGGGAGGCCACGCCAAGTTCGAGTGCCCTCTGTGCAAGGTGACCGCCCCCGACATCAAGTCGATGCAGATTCACCACGATGCTCGCCATCCCAAGATTCCCTTCGACGAGACCAAGGTCGCCAACATTCACGCCGTCCTCGCTCCCGTGGTCGCTTCCAAGCCCAAGCCCGGAGTCAGGGGGAGCCTCAAGAAGTGATCGGAGACAAGATCTAGGTTTCGCTGTTTGGATTATTGTGCTTCTGTTTCTGGGTTGTGGTCAAATTTTAGTTTTTCATGCTGCTTCGCTTAATCTGTTTCTGGGTAAAATTGAATATTTATTAGAACTTTATCATGTTTCAGCGTTTCGTCAAAACTGTTGAGTTTCTGATTATATATTATGATCATCGTTTATTTTATATTATCTCGATTGTGTGTTTCGAGACATGTTTCGGTATCTTCATCTTGTGAGGTTTAATCAGGATGATCTGACTTTTATTTGTTCGTATCAATTTATGAAGAGTTCAATTATTGATATTGCTGAAGACATATCTGGAAGTAATAATTGTGTCTCGAAGTTGTTTGCAGCATCAAATTTGCTTTTTAATCTCATCCTTTTAACACCTTTGGCTGTATCGACTGAGTGCGAGTCTTGATTTACATTATTAAAGGTGTTTGTTATTTTATACACGAATTGCTTAGTGGTATTATATAGTTATTATTGATGTTAAAAAATGACTATATCAATAGAGATATTGTCATGGTGGTTGGGAGAGACCTTCATATGTAGTAGGTGCCGGGAAAATGGAAACATTATTAAATCTCATTGGAAAACAGGAGATGCTATCCGATGAAGTTTGTGGATGTTCTGATTTAGTACGATATTTTTGAAATCCAGACGGTCGTATACTGATGAAATCTGTGCACTATATGAGTTATTCACTTGTAATTACTTGCTGTGCTGCAACGAAAGAGAGGGATTTGAAGAGAAAGCAATAGCTCGCTTATTTTTATGATGCAGCAGCAGCTAAATAGGTGTAGAACACTTACAAATCTGAAGAAAAATGTAAAAAAGAAAGCGTATTTTTGATTGTTTGATAAAAGATAGTTTAAAGAAGAATGGGATGAATATCGAATTTCAACTTGGAGGATACTTACTCAATTTATTCAAACGAAAATTATGGGATGTCAAGGAGTGCTCCAAACCTGTCCAAGTGATCGAGCGAATGAGCTTATTATGTTACGGCGACAACATAAAAATCCTAGCGTTCAAAGATACAATTCTGGAAATGCAAGATTTCTGAAATCTTGCACT
Organism: Erodium texanum; assembly: GCA_036897725.1. Classification (NCBI taxonomy): domain Eukaryota; kingdom Viridiplantae; phylum Streptophyta; class Magnoliopsida; order Geraniales; family Geraniaceae; genus Erodium; species Erodium texanum. The sequence continues at coordinate 8,831 of JAYMSW010001892.1, read as the reverse complement.
ACCTCAAAATTTCTATTATACCAGTAGCTTACAAGAAGATAAGTCTGAGAACCTAGAAGCCTCAGTACATATTTATTTAACCACGAATTTCCAAGCACGGTCTGGAAAAAAGAACGTGATAGCAATATGATGTAATGAACATTGAGCAAACAGCTCGACATGGTCAGTACATCATACTTAAAAAGAAATGTCTACATATTTGTCCACAGCTGCGATACCTCCCTTAGAACACGATCTAGGAATCAAAACGTTATATAGAAATTTCCAATCTTCTTCGTTCTTGTTGCGGGCCAATCCACCTGAGGCGAAGAACACTTAGACAGACAATTCTGTTCTGCATATCAAGATCCCATCTGTATCAGCATAGAGCCATTCCCCATCTGAGATTCGGGTTCCAGCAATGGTTATTGGAACGTGTTTCTCCCCAATCCCTTTCTTATTAGCTTTCATGGGATGAGAAGCCAGAGCTCTCACCCCGATATCACAGCCATTGATCTCATCCACATCCCTGATGCACCCATTCACCACTATACCAGCCCACCCATTATTCTGAGCTTGAACCACTGGATTGCCTCCCAGTATTGCACACCTCAAGCTCCCACCTCCATCCACAACAAGAACTCTACCATTACCCTTCTCTTCTAGAAACTCACGGATCATCACATTGTCCTCAAACACCTTGAGGGTCACCACAGGGCCACAGAAGACTTGGCGCCGTCCATAGATCTGAAAAATTGGCTGGAGTGCACGAAGCTCGCCACTCACAATTAATTGTGGGTTGGCATCACAAACTTCAGCAGTTGTAACCAACGCCATTTTTTCAGCACCTTTAAGAGAGTACAAACACATCGGTTTATCCACTGTTTCTTCAAGCAGTTTCATGGTTTATGTAAAGCAGTAATAAAAAAAAATTTGAAGTATAAATCAATTCAGCATGGTACTTTATGAAAATTAGCTTCTATAGATAACAACCCAAAGAGAAATTTACTAAGGATCAAACAATCAGGGAGCTATCTTCTTTATCTGGATACATAGTAAATGCTGGGCAGAACAAAAACAATTCGACGAGAAGCATGATTGAAGAGCTACCACACACAATCAATTCAGTAGCATGTTTTTATTTAGCAAGGAATAGGTTCTTATTAGCAGAATAGTGGATTTGCACCATGTGACTTGCTTGCAGATACAAAAAAGCACAATTCTAGAGCCAATGAAACAACAGAATGTGTGGCTATTAGCCAAGAGTTTACTTCCAAAGGAAGTGATCAAGCAACAACTAAACCTGAAGCACAAGTATCAAGAAAGTAACCCAACTTCGATCACCCAAGAAGCTTTTTTTTTTTCCAAGCTTACTATTGTAGAAAGATGAAGACTACATAAAATAGAACCTCCAGTGGAGTGAAAAATATTTATATTGCTGAATCTCCATCCTTGTAAATTACTAAATTGAACTGTATTGCTCTTTAACTATATCTAGACAAATACTTTTTTTTTCACAGAATATGAAAATCCCTAGCAATTCCCAATACTGATTTGGTATATAATCTTACCAAAAATACATTAAAATCTGGATATGGTCAATAATGAAAATGAAAACTAATTTAGTGTAAGATATAGCTAATCAGGGGATGGGACAATATATTCACTTATGAAAACATACACTAACCTTTACTGAGCTGAACCCAGCTAGCTTGTTCAAGTGAGAATCTGATCAACTAAACTGCAATTCGTACCCTACAGTAAACACAACCACAAGACGAATAATTCAGCAAATCACGATCAATCAGTAAACGCTACAAATCACGCTCAGAACACATGGATAATCAATTCCCAAACGTACAGAAAAAATATATACATGAGAAGATTATATTGAGCCCCAAGTCCCTCGGGAAATCATACGAATTATTAGATGGAGAAGAAGACCAGATCTGTATCGAATTGGAATGTTGATCTGAGAATCGAGATAGAGACGATGATGGGATAGGGAAGGGTGAGAACGTACCTGAGATCAGATTCGAAGAAATGAGTGTCTGTGCTGTGCGTGTTGAAGAAGCGGAGAGAATTGAGTGGCGTGGAAGTGTGTCACACGCGCCCCGCTTTGCACCAATCAGCTAAGGGCTAAAAAGTCAAGAAAGGGGTGCAGTGCACCACTTGCTTGCGTGAAAGTGAACATTGGCACCTGCTTGTCTTTTTTGGCACGTGATGTGATACTTTTATCTTTTTAAGGATCTTTAATTAGATTGAATAATAATACAACCCAAATAATGCCAATGGCAACACGTTCTCAACTTGGTCGGAACCCCATGTTCTCAAAATAAATCGAAGTTAACTTCACAACAATTAAAATGGTTCAAATTCACACTGAGCTCCACAACAGAAATGGTGCCAAACCTGACACCACAAATCCTAGAAATAACTCAAAACTCAATTACCACCGGCCCATAATTGGGATCAATACAGAAATAACAAGGAAAATCCGATAAACTTTATTCGAACACAACTACATTGAGCAGCTTTCTTGAGTACATTATCCCTTCCTTTTCTCCTCAGATCAATTTGTGAATGGTTTTCATGTCAATGGCTTCTTTGAGGGTCCCCTTCTCCACATGGTCCCACCAGCTGAACAAGAAGTTGTCCACAACAAGTCTGAACCAGGGAGAGAGCTTCAGACCATCCTCACCAGCATCTGCTTTCCTCAGCAGCTCCTTCAACCCATCTCGGGTCACGTACTTAATATCAGCTACTTCATCAGGGTTTGGGTTCACGTTAACATCCCGAACCATGAAAAGCAGGTAATCAACTGCAATTTCAAAGAGGAAAAGCTTAAAACAAAAGTACTCCAAAAAAGGCTTTCAAATATTCAACATGTAATCACCAATATTGCACAAGTTGCAACCTGAGATTCCCATTCAAATATTCAACATGTAATATCTCTCATCATGGATTTTTTTTTTAAAAGGCATGCTAAGGTGAAGAATAAATGTAGATGGAAATGTTACGTTCATGTTCTCCCCACTTCCCATCAGAAGGTGCCTTGTATAGCATGCGACCAAGTGGAGTGAACTCATCAACTGGCACATCTTCAGCAGGAATACCCAGTTCATCTAAAAGTTTCCTTTGTGCAGCGTTTCTTACCCCTGATTAGCAATTTATTGAAGGAGCAAAACAAAGTAGGGAATAAGTCCAACTGTCAAAAGGGCATTGGATGGAAAATGATGTGCACATGCGCACAAGCATCACATACCTAGGGAACCCTCGTCAATGAGTTCAGATTCGCGATAGAGCGGATGGCTGCAGCAGGTGTTTGTCCACACAAGAGGAAATGTTACTTTTGTTGCAGATCGTTGCTGAATAGAGAGCAAATAGCATGTCACCCTAATATTCCCAAAATAATAACAAATGACACACAATATGCATAATTTTTTTTTTGGCTTCCCTCAAACGAAAGACCAAACGGAAAATTAGTAATGAGAACCAACAAAAATAAGCCACGTAGTCTCAAATGGCATTATAATTGTGAATGTGACACGCGTAAGTGTATAACTAATATTCAATGCCAAAAGACAAGATAAAAGTAACTAACTTATAACAATGAAGACCACTTCTCAGTCTATAAAAGAATAGATACAATTTCAGATATTAGTTTTACTATTGTTGGATGTTATATTGTTTATGCACTAACATAGATTATGCAACTTCCATGGCATCTCAACTCCTTCTACTTTCCTATTGCATTACATTTGTTTACCAACATTTACTGGAAAGTTGTTGGCTCTATTTGGTATATCACTACACCCATAACATGCATCAATTTTTGCATTGAGCCGTCTTCTTAGGTTTTATTTTATCGTCAAGAGTATGATATCTCCACCCATTGCCAGCCATTATCATTTTATACGATCATTTTACTTCAGTATCAAGTGATTTTCCTTTTCTTTCCAATGGATCATTTTCCTAATTTATCCCATAATAGTGCACAAGCTGCATCAAGAATTTGAAAATTTCCCTAGGGACTTCCTTGGCAATTTGTCCATCTTATACATTTTCAAATTATAGGAACATTGATACAAACATATAGTGCCTCCTAACACTTAGTATGTGTGTCCAAATTGTACAAAAAGTAAGGGATTTCTTGAGAGCAATGTTGTATGGAAAGCAATAGTATTCCCTCGAATACTCTAAATATCAAAGAGAGTACACTCGTATCATATCACTCTAATCACCTAAATACAAAGATATCTATTTATACATTATTATTATTATTATATTTCAGGGATAATTGCAAAAACGGTTGTGTGGTTTAAACCTTTGGCAAGTTGGTACCCTGTAAGGTATTGCAAGTTGGTACTGTGTAGTTTTTTTTTTTTTTTGCACTGTCAGTTATATATAACGGAAAAGGGGTAAATTAGGTCATGTGGACGACCTCCTGATTTTCTAAAAATACCAATTTTGACCTTCAATTAAAATTCAAAAAAAAATGGAAAAAATATCAAATTCTCACTTGGTTAAAAGAAACGAAAAGTACAAAATAATTTTTTATTATTTTATAGGGTAAAATGGTATTTTCCTTGATTTTTTAACACTGTTACTAACTATGCAAAAGTATCAAACAACACGGTACCAACTTGCAACACCTTTTAATACAGGGTACCAACTTGCCAAAGGTTTGAAACACACGGTCCTTTTATGCAATTATCCCTATATTCAAATATCTATTAGTGAAAATTGCTAATCATTATATAAAAATTGCTACTTCTACGGGACAAATGGACAATCGTTCGAGTTTTCTCCGTCACCATATGGAGAAATGATATACTATACACAGGTATGTTAGGTTCTAACAAGTGTATCACATCTTCTACTTATATTTAAAGATACATAGTTACATAGACACATACCTGAAGAAGCAATTCATACTTGGAGTTGAACAAAAATACACTGAAAGCCCTATGCAGCATCTTTCCAGTTTCAATCTTTTCCATCAAGTGACCTGCATCCATATAGCGACCAACAAATAAAGTACGATGTCATGTCAACATCCATTAAACTCTAGTTACTGGAAATACTTACAGTTGTATTTAGATTCATGACCAACAACATGATCAGTCTCGTCCACTAAAATGCATCTGCAGAATGAAATTTAAGACATGTGACATGTGAACAATTGCATGGGAACGACGAACTAAGTAAATCTATACTGAAGTTGAAGACTAAAGACTAAAGACCAATGGTCAAAAGTAAACTAACACCTCACCAGGGAACAGGGCCAACTCTGATTGGATCCAAGCACTACTCATTACATTCAACTTGATTTTGAAGAACAGTGCACTACTATTTAGTATTCATGAAGTTCAAGGAAGCTTAAAAGGCCTGATACTTGAAGGTTTAGTGCAAAAGATACAAACTGGTTTCACATACATCAATAGCAAAATCCATTCTTTAGTATCAACTTATCTTAACCCTAAAACACAGTATCATAACAAAATATTACAATCATTTACTTTCATCAAATTATCAACATTACAAAATAAAACATAAACTCTTTTCTTTTGTTTTGTTGTGTGTCAGACAATAGCGACAAATTAGCAAAATAAGTTTAGACCCACCAAAAATGGAATAATATAATTTCACAAACCAAGAATCTATTCTTTCTGGAAAAACTAACACCGTGGAATAATACGTTAGAAATCCATAAAACATGGAAAACGATAACCCTTTCAGCATTTAACCTTAATACAGAAGAAAAAAAAACATATTTAATGCAACACTGACTGGGGAAAGTGTGGGATGCTTGTTGTGAGTGAAGATAGCAAACACGACCCTCGAAGAAAAAAGTTATTTGAGCTCTTCCTCAGAACTTACATATGAAGAGGAAATTTTAGATCTAAATGATTAGAGAGCAGTTCAACTCAGAAGCCAGTAAACAAAGACCAACAAAGAAGACTATTCTGTCAACCAGAGATCCAATATCATGTAGGAAACCCTCTAAAAAGATTAATATGGTAAGAACCAATGGGCAATGACATAGACTTTATTGTATGGAATGCCCTAATTCCTTCTATCCCCAACCCCAACTAGTTCATCATCACCCCCAAAATGAATGTAGATAGTATACCAATTTAGGTACACATGGAAAATTATCTACTAATTCACACATACTTCTATCATAAAGCATATAGTTTTTGTTCCACGAAATCAATTTAAAAGCATATATGCAGCACACACATAGATACAGCGAATACACAGCAGACAATAGGTATAATCAGTTCCAGTATTTCAAAAAATAGTCCTGTTTGTTTGCTGAGAAAACGTGAATTCAATCGATTCCAAATCACAGCTGAGAAAAATAACACTCGATTTTGATTTCACTCGTCAATCAGCGACAACACAAAGAAAATAATCAGATATCGACGAGCAACAGATTCAGCAGAGCACGTAGACACAGCAAGACGAAATGAAGTAAAAGATAACAAGGAAGGAGAACAGACTCGTCCTCGAACATGAGGCGCCTCTGAACGGCGTCCATGACGGCGGCAGGAGCGTCTGCCATGGCGGCGGTGGTGGGGCGGAAAGACGAGAACGCCCTGGCGAAGAGCGAGGGGGCGGAGGAGGCCTGGCGGAGAGGCCGAGGGGCAAAACGGGAAGAATAAAAGAGACGAGGCTTGAATCTGATGACAGAGGAAGCGGAGGCGAGTCTGAAGGTGGTGATGGTGGTGGTCTTGAGAAAGTGCGAAGTGAGAGACATTGGCGCGTGGATGAATCAGCCTTTGTCGTGTGTGAGTGATTTTATAGTTTCAATATTAAATTTGGACCAAGATCTCTAATTTTTAGTAAGATAAACTATTAAAAATTGAAAAATATTTTTAAAATAAAAAAAATGATACGTAAATGTATCAATTACAGCCCTTTGTGAATGTAATTAGTTTTTAGTTCGTGAATTTAAAATTTGTTTCTTCCCTCTTCTTCTATATGTTTTGTTTTGTTTGTGTATAATACATGCACAGGATGATAAAAGTTTAAATCTAAGTATCATTTTTTTGTATTAAAATTTCTACCAATTATATATATAGGGTAACCTTCATAAAATAACTGTGTAGTTTCATTTATTATCAAAATAGGATCGTATAGTATTGTAACTATCAAAACAGGACCGTGTAGTATCGAAAATAAGGTTCCTTCAATAACGGTATTAAAAATGTTTGTGAAATGACTAAACTATCCTTCTCCCCTCAAATCTGGATCAACAACTAGTCATCCGGCAAGGCAACTCTTCCTCGGCCGACTGGAGATCTTGTTAATCACAGCAAGCAAGCTTGAACAAAGAGCATACCCAACTACAAGAGTGCTTGTGGCATAGTATTGCTTAACGGAATCGATCCGAATCGAAGACATTGTTTGTTCTAGCGCAAAAATTCAGCAGACCCTAAAAACCCAGAAAAGCTTGGAACATGGAAATGTCAATGGTGACGTTTATATACCAATATAGCTACACAATTGAACTGTGGAAGGCTCAATGGAATAACCAAAAATGTGAGTTATAGAGATTACACTAATCTGATGTGTTAACAGCAACTTAGAAACAAAACCCAAATCAGACAAACCTGATCAAATTGAAGCAATACACAACGAAGATGTTGCAGAGAGTACAATAACTAAAAAGACGAGAGAGGATCGAAACTGAAACCCAAAACAGACACCATACAAACAGAAACAATAACGCACAAGAAGACATATCTCGAAGATTAGGAAGAGGGCTGTACGAGATCGGAGAGATCTGTTCTCGAGGAGTCGGGGATCGAAGAAGCGACGGTGGGACCAATAGGGAATAATTGCGGAGCTTGCGAGAGGGTTGGGTTTCGAAGAGTCCGATTGCAGACAGCATGGCGCCGACTTCGATCCAGATTGGAGCCATTTTTCGGCGACGAGAGGGAGGAGGCAGGCGGCGCAGGTGAAGATGACCACCGCGAGGAAAGGGCAAGTGCAGCAAGCCGACGGTGAGCGTGCAGTACGTGAGCTACTCGGAGGACGCGGTGGCGGCGTACATGGCCCTGCGAGGAGTTGTTATGAGAAGTTGCGAGGGTATTCTGGGGATTCTGTAAAAAATTGAGCCTCACGTGCCCAGCACGTGATAATTTTTCGTTTGTTTTACCTGACGGAACTCTATTTCTGATACTACACGGTCTTGTTTTGATAATTACAATACTATACGGTCCTATTTCGATAATAAATGAAACTAAACGGTCCTTTTATGAAGTTTACCCTTATATATATTACAAATGATATACATACCCGCTTTTATTCGCACAAGGCATAAACGCCCTCACACACTATAGTATTAGAGGACCAGAACAGACCGACATACAAGGACTCGAAGGCCGAAACAGCCATCAAATGTCAGACCCAATCTGACGCCAACCCCAGCCTACACTAGACCTAAACCAGTCCCGCTATCTCCTCGGACCAATGGGCTTGGTGCCTCAAGCCAGCAAACTCTGGCCCCCAAAACCAGATGAACTAACACCCAAGTCCAGCAGGCGTTAGACTAACTAAACTAAATGTCCGACGATCAGACTAGCAGCTGGATAATCTGGCGGACTAGGATGTACCTACGAACCCGCGACCAATGCTCTAGGAGGACGCTAGAAAAGAACGAACAAAAAAATATACAACCAAGAACTAACCAATACAACAAACAACAAAAACTGAAACCAGACACAGTTTCTCATCCGTCGATCACGCTCCAGAGACAAGAAAAGGGGGAGACCATGAGGACGCTAACCTGGGGAAGACAGGGAAGGCCACGGTCGGTGACCCTCTCCACTCGCCCGCGC
>JAYMSW010001891.1:0-15046 GCA_036897725.1 Erodium texanum | reverse complement strand
TTCCAAGAGGCCCAAACTTTATATTTTATTAATAAAATAGTTATTTAAAATAATTAAATAAATTGAATTAAATTAAATTAAATGGACAGATTCAAATTTTGAGCAGTAAAAACAGAATTAACAGCCATCAGAAGCTGGCATCAGACGCTCTATTGTGGACTGGCCAGCTTCACTTGTAAAATAACAGACATAACCGGCATAAGAAGCTGCCATCAGACGCTCCATTGCTCATGCTCTAGGGAGGAAGATGGGGCAAAGGAGAGGGCATGAGGGGGAGAGAGAGAGCCTTAGGGTAGTGGGTAAGAGCAATTGTTCTTCTTCATCTTCTTAAAACCTTTGATTTCTATCACTTGGTATTATCAGAGCCTTCAGCAACCTTCCACTGCAATGGCTGGGAAATTGGGAATTCCATACTTTGATGGCACCAACATGGATGTGGATGATTGGATACACCATTACAGTGGGGTTTTGAATGCAAAGGGAATATATGATTGTGTTCCTAGATTGCTTCAAGCTGGTTCTTGTCTGGTGGGTGAAGCTCATCAGTTTTGGATCCTACTGGATGCAATAAACAAAACCAATGAAGGAGTTTACAACTCCAATGATTTTTGTTATGATCTCTATTTCAGATTCCACCCTGAGACTATTGAAGAGGCTAGAGAGAAGGAAGAACAGAGTCTTGAGGAGGATCGAAAATTGGGTATTCCTTACTTTGATGGTACCAACATGCATGTGCAAGATTGGCTCCGCTGCTATTTTGAGGTTTTGATTGCAAATGGAGTGCATGGGTGTGTTCGTAAATTGCTTGTAGCTGGTTCTCACCTGGTGGGTGAGGCCCAGAAATATTGGATCGAACTAGATGCAATAAAGAGGAACAATGAAGGAGTGTATAACTCGAATGATTTCTGTTATGATCTCTGTGAGAGATTCGATCCTGAGATGATGGAGGAGCAAAGAATCAAGGAGGCTCAAGAAGTAGAAGAGATATTGGAATTTTCTGAGTTTGATAGTTCCAATGAAGGACTTTATGACTTAAATGAGTTCTGTAATGATATTTATGAAAGATTCAACCCTGATATCATGGAAAACACTCGAGAAATGGAAGAAACAAAGAATATGGATCAAATTCTTGTTGAGATTAGAAAGTTGTTTGTGAAGGGCCCTCAAAATGATGGGTATGAGCATTTCACGGATGGTCTTTGCTGCCTATTTGAAGAAGCAGACATGCCTCTTCAAGGGTCTCATAGAACTCTTACTTGTGGAATTGCTCTCAATGAAGTTGGCAAGACTGAGGATCCAGAGAAGAAGCTTGGGAAAAGATTAAGACCAGTACGTGAAGGTACAGTTCTTGAACTTGTCTCAATTCTTAAACTTAAGGATGGTTAGAAACGTGTATGGGTCATTGGTTCTGTCCAAGTTCTAGTATGAATTTGATTACAAAGTGGCTAAAAGATGAGAAATTTGGGATATTCAGGTGTATTATTATGCAGTATGATCTAGTCTCTTTCGTCCATGGAGTAGGATGAGGCTGGGAAGGTGTACGAGGCAATGGAAACAAATAGTCCTCACCCATATAAGTAGTAACATCAATGAAGAATGCAAAGATATGCATGGAACCTTTTGTAAATAAATGAGCACGTGAAGAACCAATTGGAGTCAGTTTTAGGCAGCGTAGTAAGATCATTAGGTGACAAATGCCAGTCTTCTAGTATGAGATTGAAAACTGACATAACATAGGACTTCTGTTACTTATATATGTTAGAATCACTTTTCTATTCCTTATCTCTTAGTCTGCTCCAGTTTTGCTCTGAAATTCCTTTAGGAACTTCAATTTTTATTCAGCTTCTATTACTAAATTGCTATGAAGAGTCATATAATAAAGAAAATATAATATGTAGATTTTGTATAGCCTCTTCTGATTGTTGCGAAGGGAAAGTTAAAAGGAAATGACTGAATTAGTGATCTTCGAACTCCTAGAGATTTTTGGTATCTTAGAACTTGAATATTCAAACATGTGGATTTGCAACTTCCAAACTTCAAATCAGTTTTATTCTGTTATCACTTATCAGTATGATTGAAGAGCCAGCATAGAGCTGAAGCTAAGCTTGAACTTGCTTATTTCTTGCAGACTTACCTGGCTTCACTCGTAGTGTGTATAAAAAGGATCATGCTTTGATAACACCTGAAAGTCATGTGTTCAGCCCTTTACCTGATTGGTACTCTTTCAACTTCCCGTTTAAGGTTTTTATTTGAGATTTAGTTTCTTGGCGTAGTGATCTGGATTTCTCTTGCAGGACTAATACAATGGGAGCATATTTAATAACACCAGCCATGGGATCACACTTTGTAATGTACTTGGCAAAGATGGAAGGTTTGATCGGAATTGAACTTGTTCTAAGCTCATGCTCATAAAAGTATATTTTTGTTTTCAGCTAATGATATAACTTCTAAATTATGCAGATAACTCAAAATCTGGCCTGCCCCCAGATGGGGTTGAGAGGTTAGATAGATGTTTTTGTTAGTTTTGTCTGTTTTAATTGTAAAATTTGATATTTTCTACCTGCTAATCATGGGTGTTCTTCATCATCATGACCATTTTTGTTCATCTTATTAGGTTGGTATTTGTGGTTGAAGGATCTGTTATACTAAGTGATTCATATGGTGTTAGCTACAAGTTAGATGTAAGAATTCTAATACTCTTTATTATTTAGAAGGGGAAATTCCTTAAAACTACCTTAATGAATTGCCCGCGAATGTAAATTTACCTTATGAAAAAAACTATGAACTTTAAACTACCCTTTGTTTGAAACACTACACTTACGGGAAATTCCATTAAAATGAACAGAAATGCAAGAATATGCTGTTAAAATGAAAAATAAAATAAATAAATCATTTTTAGTTCAATTCTTTATTTTATTCAAAATGGCAGATTTGTTCTTGATATGAAAAATAAATATTTATTTTAATTATTCATCATCATTTTAATTATTTATTTTAAAAATTATTAATATTGTAATCACTTATGACGAAACAAAATATTTTTCAAAGGGTCCAGGGGTAAATTAGTCATTTTGTTTAAAAGATTATAAATCCAAAGGTAGTTTAAAGTCTTTTTTCAAAAGGGTAGTTTTCCGTTTGTGGACAATTCATAAAGATATTTCTAAGGAACTCCCCTTATTTAGAATCTTAGATGCTAATTTGTACTGTGAAGCTCAACATGATTGCATTTCTACAACATAACTTTGTGATCCTCATGCCGCATATCTTGATTGTGTAGGTGGATTCATATGCTTATCTACCTCCTGAGTTCGAACATTCAATCAAGTGCGATACACTTGCTACTCTTGTCGTATTTGAACGAAGGTTTGCTTCTCTGTATATTATACGACATAGGTTTCATGCCTCCATTACTTTTTGTACTGAAGATCTCCAACATTGCTCTTTGCCTCTTAGGTATGCCTCTTTGGAAAATCATATTCCCGAGTTTATCGTTGGTTCAACTGACAAGCAACCACTTCTTGAAACTCCTGGGGAGGTACATTGTAGATTCTTTTGGCATTAGTAGAGTTCTGAATTATATTATTTTTTTGGTATTTATGCAATTATTTGCCACTTATATATAGAAATGAAACATACAAGTCCTATTACTGTTCTTGCAAATCCATGACCTTGTGATGTTTTCAAAATCTCTTCCATCTTTCTTCTTTTCATTTGAAACATTTCAGCTCTACTTAAATTAAATGTACTATTCTAGTAACTAACAGTGTGGTCTTTATTTATACCTTTAACCAGATCTTTGAACTTAGGAAGCTTCTTCCGACGTCCTTGCCTCATGACTTCAACATTCATGTAAGCCATAAGTTTCTTCCTGAAGTTTCATCTCTTTGTTCATGTTAAGTATATAAGGGATATCTCACTCATCTACCATTAAGTATGCACCTTTCTCAATCAACTACCCCTAAGTTTAAAACGATTTTGACAACCCCTAAGTGTTTTTTTTAGTCTCAATTTATCCCAAATCCGTCAACTTTGGGGTGTGAACTTATGAAAATACCCTTACTTTTTATCTTTATTTTTATTTCTCATGAGGGTATTTTCGTCATTTCATACCCAAAAGTTGATGGAATTGGGGTAAAACGAGTCTAAAAATTTAAGGGGGGGTTTTCAAAAACTTTTTAAACTTAGGGGTAGTTAGTTTGTATTCTCTCCTTCTATCTTCTTAATAGCAAATTATTGGTGGCCATCATGCAGATCATGGATTTTCAACCCGGAGAATTTCTATATGTCAAGGTATCTTTTTCCTCGCTAATTAAAACTGTGTTTTATTCAAATATCTTCATCTTCTCTTGTCACTCTTAAAACAAAATCAAATTATTGGAGCATAGCATATGAATTATTCATAACTATGAAGTAATAAAACAGTAGTACTAGTGAAGCATCTCGTATTTTTACCTTTCAAATTCACAATTATCTTTGGTTGAAACTGTATTTTATTCAAATATCTTCATCTTGGGCTTGTTTGCTTCTGCAATTTACAGGAGGTCCATTATAATCAACACGGATTGCTGCTTTTGGAGGGACAAGGAATATATCGCTTGGGCGATAACTGGTATGGCTCCATTCAGAAACCTCAACTATCTTAACTTCATCAACCAAAATGATCAGTTTGGGCTCTCATAGATCATCCCAATTAAGCAAATTAATCAATCTTTGAGCATGAATCAATTGTTGTTCTTGGCAGGTACCCGGTTCAAGCCGGTGATGTCATTTGGATGGCACCGTTCGTGCCTCAATGGTAAGATCCCAAGAACATGATCAGCGTTCTCAATCTTTGCTTCAATGAGGTTTTTAATTAGTTTATAACGAAAACTGAAGAATGTTTTGCATTGTTTTCAGGTATGCTGCACTTGGGAAAACTCGGAGTCGATATCTCTTATACAAAGATGTAAATAGGAACCCATTGTAGAGAAATCTGCAGATTATAGTTCAGAGTTCAGACATTATCTGTTATGTAGCAACCACTTTGGGGATATTATCATTAGAACTCTTTGACAAAATTAAGAATCAAAAATAAGAAAACTAAAGAGATGGTGAAGCAAATTGTTGTTTGTTCCTTTTGGTGAAGCAAAATTGTCAAAAATCCCATGAAAGGTTTGACAGGTCGAGGCCCAAGATGTTTGTCAAGTAGTGACAAAATCATTGTTTTTTTATACTTATACTGCTTTGAATTTATATATACATAACGAATAACACGCGTGCGTTATTACATCTCAACAACTAGACCGGATAACATAAGATGTATTAAATATAAGGTTAATTGCGCAAATATGTACTAGTGTTTACACGACTTTAGTTTACTGTTCACTTTTCTAACCTTCTAAACCCTAAAACTGAAACCATAGATCTAACTTTAGTGCTTAACCATATATTTTTTTTTATTCTAAGAAATATATACATGTAATAAAGGAAATACAAAGTGAAGGCTGATGATGCTGGAGAAGAAAGCAAACATCAATGGGAGAAGCACAAATTAGGATTACCAAAATTAGGAAGTAGATTAATAAGACTACTCTTTTTATCTTCAAATATTTCCCAAATTACTTAACAATTTTGTGGGCTGGATTTTATATAATTAATTGTGGCCATAAGGCAATTATATATGTTATCTAATCAACCTTTTTCCTTTTGTGCTTAAAATTTTCCATCCTTTCCTTTTATTTTCTGAGCATATGATGTCCTTAAAAGGTTAGTGTATGGTGAATGATATAATTAATTCACTATATCATATTTAAATTAATCTTATTTGAGTTTGATATCATCATAAAAAAAACAGTTAAGCTCAACTAATAAGTTTAACACAATTGTATTATCGTGGATTCAATATCACATAAAGTCATTGTATGATATTAACATGTTCTGAGGCTTCTTTTAATCATCAATTATTCTTTTGGAATCGTATAGCTTTTTAAGGTGATGCCTTAAAAGTTTAAGATGTGTTACATATTGAAAATTTAAAATAATGTTTCATATATTTGTGAATAATTTGAAATTTTGACTTCATGCTAAGAAATTGTAGTCTTATTTGTGAATGATTAGTTATTTTTGCAACAAAATATTTGGTGTTAAAATACCAACAATTGTGCAAAGTATACAAGTGTGCTTTCTAGAAGAAGAAAAATGTTTTAACTAGTTGTGTCAATAGATTAAGAATATGTCTTCCAATAAATAAAATGATAAATACTAACATAACTGATAATCTTTTAGTTTCTCCTTTCTTCCTCTAGAAAATCATTTTCGAACTTGAACCTCCTAATACTAATATGAGTGTTAATATTTTTTTGATATGATCTTATCCGACTTAAATAAAAATTAAATCGATATAATGCAACAAAGTAAACATATTATCTACATTACAATGTAAACATAAAGTAAGTTGAGATCACATATCAATTTTGTGATAAAGAATAACCCATTTTGCATCCACCACACAAATGCTTGTAACCTATCAATGGGCTTAAGAGCCACATATTGTTTGTTTATATCCACATAGCACTAACTAAGTATCTTTTCTAAGGAATTAAATGTCACCAATTGACTAAAAAAATCTCCTTTTTTTGGTGATCAATTATGTGGATTTTTGAGTACTTTCTCTCATGCCAACTTCCCCCCCAAAAGCATTGGCTTTTCAATTGATTGTGATCACTTGCCATCCATGTTATTTATATTTTCCAAATTAAAAATAAATCAAATTTTGAACTTTCTTTTTGTTTACTAATGACCCAAATAATTGTAAGTCTACCTTAAAAGAACAAACAATATTTTATATTGCCCTTATCTTTGCATGTCTTTATTTAAAGGAGGGTTTTCTTAAAAATACAGATATACGATCATATCAACAGGATTGTATAAATAAGGTTTTTCGACTGATACATCGAATCGACATTGACAATCTCCTAAATGATTTGTCTTTTTTGAGGTCCTCTCAAGCACTAGCAATGAGAACAGTACTTTTTAGGTCCCAAACAACATGTCTTGGTTGACACAAAAAATTAGGGGAATGTTCACAAACTTGTTGATAAGCTTCAATATATAAGGTCACTTTTAAAGATTCCTAAGACACTGTCCTGGTTAAGGTATTGATCACTCCTAAGCTGTCCTTTTTTTTCAGGTTTTGAGCACAAACCAAACAAACATAGAATTGTACCTACTTTAAATGTTCCACACACTCTTTTTTTCTAATGCATATCTTCTCAAGATCACATCAATTTGACTTCTGATTCAAGTTTTGTGATTGACCCATGAAGGGTTTTGATCAAAACATGATCAAACTCAGTTCTTGATACCAAAAGGGTTTTAAGAAAGAAGAAGAAAAAAAAACACATTGTTTTGCTGATAAAATCTCCACAACTGAGGACTGAAAAAACACAAGTCTTTCTCTACTCTCTACAACATTGTGTTTATAATATGATTTCATACACATAACGCGCGCAGATACATCGTTTTCAATTGGTTATGTTGCGCATGTTAACAAGAAAATTAATAGATTTTGCAGCGCATGGGACACGAAAAAAGTACTATATAAATCCACAAAATGATATTGCTGGCAGACCAATTCTAATAAACTAGAACTAAGTATTCTATTTTTGTCTTGTGTGGTCAATTTCAGATTACATGCATTGTACTTAAAATCTCCACAAAATCGATACTTTATCGAGTCATTCTGGTTTGGCTGCATCCATAAAGGTCAAGTAGTTCCTGTTTGCTCTGTCTTTTCGTGAACGTTTTAGTCTAACCTCAAAGCCAATGAGCCTTTCTGTGCCTTAGAAAAAAATCAGAAAGACAAGTATAAGTACAACGAAGTTACGTGTAGTTATATGTTGGAGATTACATACATAAGCACTAGAGATTTATATCAGAAAAAAATTACATAATGCAGGTTCTTGTTGGATATGAAAACATCCCATTAAGCAAAAGTCTCCGCCCCGAATAGGAAACTATATAGATTTTGTGTTAAAGTGATGTGATCATTCCATTAATCCAATCTAGCTAGCTAATTATGATCCAAGGATTAATTTTTTTCTAGCCACTTGAAGCGATTTATTCTAAGGCCTAACGAATGGGAGCTTAGCAACTTGGAAGGGGGGAAAAACAATAACTAGCTAGTGAACTCTACCTAGTGAAGCTACATTCTTAAATCTAAGCCTCTTTTTACACATATATGCTCTATCAGCATAAGAACCCATCAATGGAATCGAATTTTCGTTAGTTTATTGCGAAAAAGATGTGATTTTGAGAGTTGGGTTTGTGAGGTCTATGAGTTTTGGATGACTTTTCATCACTATTCTCAAATCCCACCCTTCCTTGAATCTTGGCTTTTTCGTTAAAAAAAGAAGGAACTATATGGAAATGGGTTCTTGTTTAAGTCCTTGCAAGAGATGCTTCTGTCATTTTCTTGGGAAAATTATGTTCCACCATGAGAAGAAAGACTAGGAATTGAAGCTATATACATATAATGGACATTTCAATAGTTTCATAGCTTGATCTCATAATGGGTTCTATAGGATCTAACCATCAATCCTAATTTAGCCCTAATGATCATCACATAATGATGCTATATAGATTTTAGGAGGTGGGTTGATATGATCACAACAAGTTGATCTTAAAGTGGTGCAATTTGCAAGATCCATGATTAAAGAACTAAGTAATCAAGACATAACCTTAATATTGCAGAAGTACAAGGATTGGTAATTTCAATACTTAGACATGATCTGTGCCTTATCATTGTTCCCTCTTGTCTGAAAAAAACTATACTTGATCAAGTCCTAATTATAGAACCAACCATTGTTAATGATCAAAAATATGCTCATAAACACATGCATGTATGAGCATATTTGATTGTTTAATCATATACAGCAACATATTATTAACAATTACAGCTTTCACATTCCAAATGGATCAAGTAATGTAAGAGCTAATCATGATAGGATAATTAGGATTTAGGATTAGACCCACCAAAATCTTCAAAGAAACACCCTAAAAACAAGCCTTGTAATTAAGGATTATCCAATTTGATTCCTTCCTTTCTCACCCAAAAGAATGCAAAATTTGTTCTTCTAGAGGTGACTCAATGACTATTCTTTTCCCAAAACCCTTGTGAATTTGGTTCCTTTGGCACAAAAACATAAAGAAACTTAGAACATGAGTGATGAAGATTCAAATGAGGGAGAGGTGAGGAAGAAGGTCAATAAAATTAGAGAAGACCCACTAAACATCAAAAGCTTAATGCCACTTATGATTCCTAATTACTCTCCTGAGTGCAACTTAGCTCCCAATCACAATGCAAAGCACAAAAAAGCTCTCTCCCACTTCAATGCTTTTCTTATTATAGTCATGTGAATATGCTTGCTTCTTCTCTATGATATGTTTTTATAATCTCATATCTCAAAGGCACCAAATAGTTCATACCAATCATACCCATTTTCATTTGCACCTCTTGAATACATTTGTGATTTGTATTAATGAAATCTTCCATTTTTTTCATTAGGGCTTTTGGATTGTAATAAGGGTCAAGTTGCTGGAAGAAAAAAAAAAGATGCATTTTTGTGTGTGAAGAAGTGATGAGCCAGTGCTGATAGTGCTTTTGATTGGTATGTGTGTGTTTGTCTGTTAAAACAAAAAAAATGATCTCCTTTTTAGGTTTTCAAGTTTTGCTTTCTTGATATTAGGTTTGATTCAGTGTGGTACACACCATCCCAATAAAGTACTAATGAGCTCATGATCATCCTCATGAGCTGCAGCTATATATAGGACACAATTATGTGCTTTGCTGCTGATAAAAAAAGCCACTTTGCTGAAGAATGTGTTATAGGATCTTACTTAACCTTAACCAGATCATGATCACATGATTACATTGTGTTAATCAGAGAGGCATCAAGAACACTGAGTGATTAAGCGCGAAAACCGGTCATGCTTTGGTCTAAAACTAATTATGATATGAACTATGAAGTGATATATTCTGTTTTTAGGTGACTTGAGGAATCAAGTCCAATTATTCTTGATATTGACATCAAGTGATTTGAAATCTTTTAAGCCTTCTTTAACAAAGCTTGTGATGCTTGTCACATCTTTTTGAGAGAAGAAAAAAAAATAGAGAAACACAGTTCACATAAGACCAAGTCTTTTCCATCCTTCTTTGGGGGGTATTGGGGCATAGAAGTGCCAAAGAGCAAGGACATCGATCCAGTTCTGTCACGTTCTAGAGTTTGTAAGGGTATTTTCATCTTTTCACAATAAAACGAAAAAGGAAAAAAAAAACCATTTGGGTTCTCCATCTTCCCCCAATGCATATTTAAAACAACCTTCACACCCCAACCCTTCATATCATAGAAGTTGCATCCATAACCATAACCTTTCTCTCAAAAAACATATGATTATGAAGATCTTCATGTGTAGTAGTAGCTACCTCTACTCTCTATCCCAAACACCCACAAGGCTCAAGAAGAGAATGCTAGCAACATGGACACCAGAGCAGGAGCTGAACCAAGTGAGGCTCAACTCTGGAGCTGACATGAAGAGGAAGCTCCAATGGTATGATTTGGTAGCACTAGGCGTCGGGGGGATGCTAGGAGTAGGCGTCTTTGTCACCACCGGCCGCGTGGCCCATAACATCTCTGGCCCTTCAGTCTTCATCTCCTACATCATTGCTGGCATCTCTGCCCTCCTCTCCTCTCTCTGCTACACTGAGTTCTCTGTCCAAGTCCCCGTTGCTGGCGGCGCCTTTAGCTACCTCAGAGTCACATTTGGTACAACAAAAACATAGTACATCATGTGTGAGCTTCATTATGTTTCATGTCTGAACTTCAATTGTGTTCTTCTTCTTCTTCAGGTGAATTTGTGGGTTACTTTGCTGGAGCAAACATACTTATGGAGTATGTGCTTTCGAACGCGGCGGTGGCAAGAAGCTTTACAGATTATTTATGTTGTGCATTTGGAGAAAGCAATCCTGATTCATGGAGGGTTGAAGTTGAAGGATTGATTAAGGGTTATAATAAGCTCGACTTCCCAGCTGTTGCTCTCATTCTCCTCCTCACCTTTTGTTTGTGCCACAGGTCCGTTTTTTGTCAGCAAAAAAACATGAAAT
The DNA here is from genome assembly GCA_036897725.1 of Erodium texanum. Classification (NCBI taxonomy): domain Eukaryota; kingdom Viridiplantae; phylum Streptophyta; class Magnoliopsida; order Geraniales; family Geraniaceae; genus Erodium; species Erodium texanum. The sequence goes on along the minus strand of JAYMSW010001891.1, from coordinate 3,906 downwards.
CTTAATCTATTGGGATTCGAACATCTAACCTCAAGGAGGTGTTTACTGATCATTAGGGCGACCTCAGTGGACAAAAGGTCCGATATGTTGATAAACATGATCAAAAAGAGCACCAATACTTACACTAAGGACGTACAAATAATGGGTTTTGGGTGTTTTAGTGGAAAGTTGAAAGTGATGGGTACTTTCTTTTTTGTAATTTCTTTTTTTGGGTTTTGCAGTACAAAGGAGAGTTCAGTGCTGAACCTGATAATGACAGTGTTTCATGTGATGTTCTTTGGGTTCATAGTGACTGCTGGGTTCTGGAAAGGGAGTGGCAAGAACTTGGTGAAGCCTGGAGGGTTGGCTCCTTATGGTGTTAAGGGTGTGCTTGATGGTGCAGCTGTTGTGTACTTCAGCTACATAGGCTATGACTCAGTTTCGACCTTAGCTGAAGAGATTCAGAACCCTGCTAAGAGCCTCCCTGTGGGTATTGTGGGTTCTGTTCTCATTGTCTCTGCCCTCTACTGCCTCATGTCCTTGTCCTTGTGTGTCATGGTTCCTTACAATAAGGTCAGTTTCCATATCTTGGGACAATGTCTAAAAAAATATTTAGAGTGAATTTTCGTTCTGATCTAATACTCGAAATGTATAATTTTGTTCACATCAAAACAACATTATCAATAGACCTCACATTAACTTTTTTGTTTTGTTTTGTGTATGTATAGATATCCCATGGGGCATCATTTTCAATAGCATTCCAAAACATTGGGTGGAAATGGGCAAGCAATGTGGTAGGGGCAGGTGCAAGCTTGGGGATTGTGGCTTCTCTACTTGTGGCCATGCTTGGCCAAGCAAGGTACCTTTGTGTCATTGGTAGGGCCCGGTTGGTCCCGTCCTGGTTAGCTAAGGTCCATCATTCTACTGGTACTCCCTTAAACGCCACTCTTTTTCTAGGTAAGTTGTAACATTACAAACATTCTAAATTTTCATAACATATTTGGTCAGACTATCTTGCAGACCTTACAGTGTCAATGTTTTTGCAGGACTATGCACGGCGTCAATCGCGCTATTCACCGAACTAGACATAGTGATCGACATGGTGAACATAGGGACACTAATGGTGTTCTACCTAGTAGCCAATGCTCTAATCTACCGGCGCTATGTGATCAAAACCAACAAGCACCCACTCCACACACTCTTGTTCCTCTTCCTCCTCTCATCATGCGCCATAGGCTTCTCCATCTCATGGAAGCTCAAGCAACAATGGTGGGGCCTGCTCTTGTCTGGTGGGTCCATGATCATCATCACCTCAATCTTCCACTACTACAACGTTGTCCACAACAACCTCGGACGGTCCGAGTGGTCGGTCCCACTCATGCCGTGGCCGGCGGCCATGTCCATCTTCCTCAATGTGTTCCTCATGACCACTCTCAAAATGCTATCTTTCCAGAGGTTTGCTGTTTGGTCATGCTTCATCTTTTTGTTCTATGTGTTGTATGGTGTACACTCCACTCACCAAGCTGATCAAGAGATGAGAATGATGGGGGGTGATCAAGTGGTCAACACGAACTCATCAACGGCCCAGATTTCATCTTCTAATAAGCACATTGATCTCATCCAAGTTCTATAATCATCATGGGTTTTTGATTCATTTTTCTTGATCTTACTTGATTGATATAGCAATTTAGCTTAATTGGGTTTTGAGATCATCACATTGACCTTAAAGAAAAGGTTACATCTAATTGCAGTAGAAAGTGAGAGAGTGTGACATTTACTTTTCTATTTTATTTTTCTTTTACCCAAAATCCAAATATTGAGATTCTCCACATGATTCTTGCAAGGCAACTAGGGTCTTGTTTTCTTGTACTTTTTTTTTCTTTCCTTTTCTATTCCACATGTCCACTATATAATGATGTGAAGAAATTGCCGACTCAACTTTTAGTGATGACACTGTTATAATTAGATACATATGAGTGATATCAACTTTTAGTGATGACACTATTAGAATCTGATAAATATGGAATTAAAAAATTATTGATATAAATCATATACTAAGCTAGTCATTTGGATTAGAGTGAACAAATCATGTATGTCATGTACCATGTAACATCCACATACTAACTCATCACCAAGTTAAGTTTTGATGAAACAACTAAGATCCTGAAAATCAGCTTAATTGTCTACATTAAATTTTAAATAAATAAATAAAAACTATTTAGTCCCCAAACTAAACCGGGTCGGCATGCTTGACTCGACCGGTTGCTCGGTCGGATAAATAACACCTTGATGCTGATATGAACCCTTTTACCCTCAAATGACAAGCTAAACCAGATTGACACGATATCTTTCCTTTCCTTGGGCCACAGAGTTACGCCCCGAATTGACATCTAAACCTCACCCCAAACCACATTTTCACTCATACAAATATAGAGGCTAAGAATCTAGTCATGCATGAGATCATAACAAGTCACATACTGAGGCATGGAAATTCTAAATTGGTAGCAGAAATTCTTATGATTCTGTGCCACACAGCACAATCCTACCATGTACTGTTAATAACCACACAAAAAATCATAAGCTGTAACAAACATTGTCTCAAATAACTACACAAACAATAATAGGTTCACTCTACATCCAACTCCATAAGCTTTCATTCAAGAGTCCAATCGGATACAGTTACATGGAAGCATGGTGGAAAGCATGAAGTTTTATTTATTAGCAATGTCTTACATTAACTGTAGTTGCACAAAAAGAAAATCAAACCTTATAGTAACATCATAAATTAAGAGACAAGCAAAGAAAATGGTGAGTCAAGCTCACTACAATAATTATTTCTATAGCACCTGCATTACAAGACAAAGGCGCTCTTCACTTTCTCGAATCGAGTCAGATAATCTTACCCATAATTTAAACCCCAGATCAGTTCTAGCAAAAGAAGAAGCTTTATATATACCCAACATTGAAGAGATTAGATACGAAAACATGAAGGTTATTAATTGCAAACCTTCAAGAACCGGCTAAATCTGCTGCACTACTTTTGTTTTAAGAATGAGTTGGTTCCTCCGTCTTAATCTTCTTCTTCTTTCCAAACAAAGCATTGATGAAAACATCGACAATCTGTTGTTGCGATTTAATTATCATCTCATTCCGTTTCATCTCAGCATCCATTCTCATTTTCTCTATCTCCCTAGCCATTTCCATCTTCTTCTTCTCCATTCTCACAAACCCTTTCCCCAACATCTTAATCGAAGAAACCATCTCTGCAATTGGATCGACTTTTCTCTTAACACCACTACTTTGCGCCCCGGAATCAACATTAGAGGTTGAGCTCCCATCAACTCTGTTGTAATTCATAGACCTAAACCCAGAAGGAACTAACCGATCACCCGACATTCTAGGATAGAACCCACTATCTTTATCATTTCCATAGTCATCAGAGTGATCATAATGGTTTGGTTTAGCATCAAAACTCCCATCAATCCTATTATAGTTCCTTGACCTAACACCTGAAGGCATCAAATTTCTATTACCTAGAGATTTTACAGGAAACCCACAGCCAGAATCGATGCCCTGAGCAACACTGTAATCATAATTAAGATTAGATGCATAGTTGTTACCATTGGCCTTGCTTTGATTCCTCGCCCTGAGTGCTCCAGGAGCTGAGCTCTGAGTGCCGATGATTTGCACGCCATATCCAGCTGCAGAATTGGAATCGTCGAAGTGATGGTCAGAGCTCGAAGCTCCGTACATTTTGGCAAAACTCTTGGACCCGAAAGCAGTAGTCACCATATTCCGATCGTCAACGACTCTGACGCCGAACCCGCCTCGCAATTCGGGTTCGAAATCGAGATTGGGGGTGGAATTGGGATTGGAATTGGAATCCTCCCGCTTGCCGTGTTTCCGGACCTGAGAGAGCGGAGACTT
>JAYMSW010001890.1:0-15050 GCA_036897725.1 Erodium texanum | reverse complement strand
ATTAAAACAAACATCCATTAACAAATTTATCGAACCATGAAAAGAATTAAAAGTTGGGGGTGTCGTAAAAGTAAATTCATACTTGAGTGTAGTTAAGTGAAAATGAAACATGTTGAAGGTATCCTAAGTAATTAACCCTTACAAAACAGAAGAAGATTGTTATCATTTATACAATAGAATCGTAAACTTTCTTTTGGGTACGAGTCGTGATTATGACATAATGACCTTATACTTGACGCCGTCGGTTAACACTAACGAAAAATCAGATAAATTAGTCACGTGCATTTAATTTATGAAATGTCAAAATTGCCCTAAAAGAGAGTCTTTTTGTACAAACACTCTTCCAAAACAGTCTTTTCGTAATTTTGTGCAAATGGTTGGAGATTAGGATTTTGGGGTTAAGGGTAATTTAGTAATTGCACTTGTTTTTGTCAACTGTATAACGACGGTACACATTAAAAAAATCACAATCGTGAATTATACTGAAAAAACGTTGATAGTCCCTTTGTGTAAAGGGTCTTCAAAAGGGACATTTTTCGTAATTTATCCCATACTATATCACATGAAATTGTATTAACATCCTGACATGATCTTTGAATTTGTTTAGCCTCCCTGGCGACTTCGGGTTCGACCCGTTGGGTCTCTCGGACCCTGAGGGGACCGGAGGGTTCATTGAGCCCAAATGGCTAGCCTACGGAGAGATCATCAACGGCCGGTTCGCCATGTTGGGAGCCGCCGGTGCCATAGCACCCGAGATCCTCGGCAAGGCCGGGCTCATCCCCGCCGAGACCGCCCTTCCCTGGTTCCAAACCGGCGTCATCCCTCCGGCCGGGACGTACAGCTACTGGGCGGACTCATACACCCTCTTCGTTCTGGAGATGGCATTGATGGGATTTGCAGAGCATAGGAGGTTCCAGGACTGGGCAAAGCCAGGCTCCATGGGGAAGCAGTACTTCTTGGGTCTGGAGAAGGGTTTGGGTGGGTCGGGCGACCCGGCCTATCCTGGCGGGCCTTTCTTCAACCCGCTTGGGTTCGGAAAAGACGAGAAGTCGATGAAGGAGTTGAAGCTCAAGGAGGTGAAGAATGGGAGATTGGCTATGTTGGCTGTGTTGGGTTACTTCATCCAAGGTCTGGTGACCGGAGTCGGGCCGTACCAGAACCTGTTGGATCATCTGGCTGACCCGGTCAACAACAACATTTTGACCAGCCTCAAGTTTCACTAGAGATTGTTTATGTACCCTCTTTGTTTCCTCAATTTTCTATCCCCATCATGTGCACAAATTTATTATGATCTGTAAGAAATGACATGTTAATGGCTCAAAGATCTGTTATAATGTTACTATCTTCACGACTCTGTAACAAGGGAGGATCTGAATAAACAGCATCACAAGAAAAAACGATACTAAGCTTGATTAAGAAAAACTCGCAATTCTTATGGATAGAGTACACGATTCTACAATTCCGATCTGGAAGACTCTCGGAGTCTTTCATTTATGTGGTTTAGGGAAAAAACTAGTCATCTTCGCAATGCAGTAACTTATGTGGGAGTGACAATGCATTCTAAGACATTAAAGCTTGAAATCAAATATATATGGCGTCTTCAATGCTTGCATCCTTGTGCTAACCTCTGTTTTCGACAAGTTTCTCCCATGAACAGCTTTACGTCAAATTATGCAGCTTGAGCCAGAGGTTCAGATGCATCGGGTGTTTCTATCCTGCATGCCACAGTACAGAGAAGTTAAAGCTGTTCTTCACACAATGTTTTAATTTTTTGGACAATTCAATTACATCCATTACAGAAGAAGAAACACACTAGATAGTGTTACATTTATATATATGCTTCTGTTTGGATCACTGCTGAAGGATCAGAAGTGAAAGGATACTAACTTCATGACCCCAGTTCAACTTCCAACAACCCATTTCATTCATGAACTAAATAACCATCATTATACAACGACACCGATAACCTGATATCAGAAACACTTAAAAGGACTGTTAAGTGGTTTAGTTCGGTTTGGTATTAGTTAGCGGTAAGCTCGATGAGATACTGCTGGTAGGTAGATGTTTCTAAAATATTTGTACCTGCTTGATGCTATTCTTTCTTCCTTTGAAAGATAGTTATTTAATATAAAATATTTGCTGATAAAAAAAAGAGGACATATTTAGAGATTAGGCTAAGAGTTGTTTAGTTTAAAAGGCTGATCTCTGATTTTACAGATAAATCAAGGTAATACATACATTTTTATTAAAAAAATCTTCAAAAATCAACCTTTTTTCTAAACGACTTGATCTTATATACTATACACACAAATTTTCACTAACAGACAAACTGAACACTAATGATCAAGTTCAACCAAACTTGATGGTAAAGTGCAATCTACGATTTCAAGCAAGCAAGATCAGTTTATGTTTTTTTACACAGCAGTCCAAGAAAAACCATTAAACGATCCTTTCCCCAGCTTTGGTTAGTTTCTCATCAACAGATAGTTTTAAAGATATTTACATTTTATTTTTACCCCATATTTTTCATTTACACAAAGCCCAATTCATTATGTAACATAACCCAACCTAAAAGCCCCCCCAAAAATTCACCCCAAAACTGAGGCGTTAGCCTCAGTGGTGAGGCGGTGAGTGAGGCGCACGCCTCATGGGTACCGAGACGTAAGCTTCAAATTTACTTCATGAGGCGCCGGCTCAGGGCTAAATATGACCGCGCCTATTTTTAAAGCAATGTCATTGGTACTTAACAAACACTTGAAATAAACCAGTTCTTTTCCTTTCGTTGCCAACATCATTAAAATTGCCAGACTAGCTCTTCTGAGAAGAAGGGAAATCATATCTGTTCGCAAAGACTATATTTAATACCTTTGAACCCCTTCTCCTACTTCCATTCTGAAGAAACTCCCAATCTTGACAGGTGATCCCACTTCCTTAGATAGATTACTTAGCAGAGTCTGAAGAAAATAGCGAACAACAATTAACAAAAGAAGAAAACAAACGTCAGGTGCATTCATACTAAGAAAATGTGGAGTGTTTGGGGGCTGCTAGAATGAATGTGCAGTAGAAGGGGTAAAATGCAATGGTTGAGAGAACTAAATAACTTGGAAAGCACATTTTGTAGGTGTAAATGCAACATGATGCCTCAGTTACCTTAACATTTACAGAATCATTCACGATAAACTTCTGCTCCATAAGGACAACATCCTCATAGTATTTACGCACACGACCTTCTACCATTTTCTCTATGGCCGCAGCAGGCTTCCCTGAAGTTTCAGCCTGACATAGAAAACAATATGAATATGAGACATTAAACCTCCAGTTAACAAAATCATAAATGACATTTAAGCTCTAGTTATCTCAAGGAAAATAACTTCCAATAGCAAATATTTTCCATATAAATGATTTATCTTATGAAGGTGGCATCATAAATTCACATAGAGACAAAACAACTATCTGTAGTTTTTCAGGTATCCAAAAGCAATCTTCCTTTCAATGACAAATGTATTTCATTGAATGATCTTTGGTACACGGAACACGAGAAGTAAGATAAAACTGAGCCTAATATAAGATAATATAAACTTCATAAACCCATGTTTGTTTAAGAATCGTGTTACATGAAATAAGCAATGGCCAAGTAACATCAGATGACATAGACAGCACGATAATCTAAAAATTACCTGAGATTTGAGAATTTCACGTTCTTTCTCCAAGGCCTCAGAAGCAACAAGCTCCTTTGTTAAGAATAATGGCTTTGCTGCCACCACATGCATTGCCAACTCTGAACCAACACGTTTGAGTGCATCCAATTGACAATTCACATCCTCAACTTCAAGAGACAAAATTCCAGCAATACGACCTAAGCCTGTATGGCAGTCAAAGAGTAAATCGAAGTTGGCTCAAACACTCCCATTACTACTAAAAAAATTGAACCTTGCAAATCATGCATGTGGACAAGTACCTGGTTGGGGGCATGTGTGAAGATAAGTAGAAAGAACACCAGGTGATGATGTAGATATTGCATAACCCCTTCTCAGTTTCACATTCTCCCCCATCATTGCAGCCACTTCAGTAATTGCATTTTGAACAGTTGTTTCTCCACTAATTTTTGGATGCTCAAGATTTATCTTCAAGTCCTGGTAGGAATCAAATAGCTCAAATATAGTTTTCCAAGGTTCAAAATTCCCAAAGCGCTTAAAAATTAGTATTTAGAGGACCTATTCACAACAGAAATAAAACACGACTTTTGAAAAAAAAATGGTATAAATTAATTCTCGTAATTCTTAACTACTTTCATGTAGAAGTTAAATTGAAAAATTAGCATTACTAAAACAAGAAGGTTCATGCTCATACCTCCAGATTCTCAAGTCCAAGAGGAGAGACTCCAGAAGAAGAATTTCCCACCAGCAAAGCTTGTTTTGCCAAACATAAGGCCTACAAACAACTTCAACTAATCATGAACTATAAAACTTAAGAACATATGAATAACTACAAAGTTTTGGGAAAGCTGACTATCAGAAACATCCTGCAAATTGAAAATCGTTACCTTAAATGAAATAAGTGCAAAAAGAAAAACATTACAATTAACAATACAAACACATAGCCAAGCTAACAAAAAGTGATCTTTACCCTAATAAGTAAAAATTAAATAAAACTCAAACCATAAACTGGAATTTTGTAGTAGCAACACTAACCAAATGGGTAGCTTATAATAAAAGTCATTTGATACATCAATCTTTATAATAATCAAGAAAGTCAAGTGGTAGTGCCTCCTTACTTCTACATAAGTAAGGTTGACTCTTACAACACTTCATGCAAGGAAATTGCAGTATAAAAAAAAACACTAACCAAATGCTGAAATATTTCATTCCTGGCAACAAAGTCAGTCTCACAGTTGAGTTCAATGATAGCAGCATTGTTCTCGCTCTGAGCAAGGGCAAGCAAACCTTCAGTGGCAGTTCGGGACGACTTCTTAGACGCCAAAACCTTCCCTCTTTTCCTCAAATCCGTCTGTGCAGCCTCTGCACACAACCCATCACGGACTCAAAACCCAACCTACAATTCACAACCCACTACGAAAGAACCAAAAATGAGAAAAGGGAATTTTTTTTTTTGAGGTTTACCCATATCCCAGTTGCAATCAACTAGAGAAGCCTTGACGTCCTTGATAGGAGCGCAGGTCCGTTCCCTCAATTGCCTAATGAGATTCATCTGCTCCGAAGCAGATGGAGCTCCGCCACTGAATCGCCTCGAGAACATCCCAAAACCGCGCGTACGACTGGCGTGATCGAGAGGAGGAAGCAAGCTACTGGGTTCTCCGAGCTGCGAAACGAAGTATGCTCGGCTAGAATAGTCGCGGCCATAGCTGCTCATCCTGTTGCCGAGCAACCCAAGGGGACGTCTAGCGGCTTGAGAGAGAGCCATTTCAGTATGTGATGTAGCTCGAATCTGAACATAAAATGAAGATGTCAGAAAGATTAAGAATTTAGGATCTGGGAGTGAAGATAAATGGCGAGCGAACAAGTAAAGGGTTCAGAAACTCGCCTGAGAGAAACTGACGGGAATAGAGGAAGCAGAGGCGAGCTATTGGTGGTTATGGAGAACAGGAGAAGACGCAGAGAGGCTGTGGTAAAACCCCAGGTCGCGAATTGGGCTTTCAAAATGTGACTGGGTCGTCTCATGGGCTTGGCCCATTAGGAAGGCACTCTACAACAAAGAAACGACGCCGTAGAGCTCACACCGTAATAGTTTTAGTGCTGTAATAAAAGTTGACTTTTGGGGTAGATCGATCTCTCGGAGCCGTCGGTTGTAACCACGAGATCTAATCTAATAGGGTAAAAGCGCGTGTATATTATAATAGCCCAAATCTTGCATCCTCTCGTCTATACCACGCGACTCGTTTCATTTTTTGATAACTCGTCTCCATCGACTCGATCTGGTTTGCTCTGTTCTCTCCGTGAAGTTGCAGCGCCGAGCTCAATCTTGAGCACGCATCTCCAGATCCGGTTAGCTTCACTTCTCTACAATCTTCTACTTGTTTTTAAATTTTTTTGTTGTATTTATGCATTGTATGGTTTGATTTTCGCGAGATCTGTTTGCTGAATCCACTGATTGTTCAGTAGTTTCTTGTTTCCGATCTGTTGTTATAGTGACTGTGTTTTGTGTGATCTTATGAATTTGTGACCTGCCGTTCTCGTTTTTTGTTTGAATTTGTCGATCCGGTTCTATGTCTATGCACTTCAAATGTACTGCTGTGTTTCTTTTTCTTTGCTTAATTGTTGCATTTGATTCGTGTTTGTCAGACTCTGGATCCGTCACTGCAAGAGTTGGGTTTTTTTAGGACTTAGATAATCTATAGCTGTATTGTTGATTAGGTATATGTGTTCATTCGTCAACACTGACTATATGAATCTTTAACCTTATCTGTAGATTTGATGTTTCTATAGTCGGAGAGCTGTTTTGTGAGATCCCAATTGTGTCGTCATTTTGCTTCTCAAAATGAGGAGGTCGCCATTGATCTGCTGGGCGTTGCTCCTTGTGGCACTCTTTGGCCACTGTTGCAATGGGTTTTACCTTCCTGGCAGCTACATGCACACCTATTCTCCAGGTGAAAGCATATTAGCCAAGGTTAATTCACTTACTTCTATCGAGACTGAGCTTCCCTTCAGCTACTACAGTCTCCCTTACTGCCAGCCTCCAGAGGGAGTGAAGAAAAGTGCTGAGAATCTGGGGGAGCTGCTCATGGGAGATCAGATTGACAACTCCCCTTACCGTTTCAGGATGAATGTCAACGAGTCTCTCTACCTGTGCACTACAAAACCGTTGACTGATGCTCAGGTGAAGCTCCTGAAGCAGAGAACCCGCGATCTGTATCAAGTGAATATGATTCTGGATAATTTGCCTGCAATGAGGTTCGCCAAGCAGAATGGGCTTAACATTCAATGGACTGGGTTTCCAGTGGGATACACCCCACCCAACAGTAATGATGACTACATCATCAATCACCTCAAGTTTAGGGTCTTGGTTCATGAGTATGAAGGGAGTGGTGTGGAGATAATCGGTACTGGAGAAGAGGGTCTTGGTGTTATTTCTGAAGCTGATAAGAAGAAGGCTTCAGGATTCGAGATTGTTGGTTTCGAGGTTGTCCCGTGTAGTGTTAAATATGACCCTGAGGTGATGCTCAAGAAGCAGATGTATGACAATAACACATCAGTCAACTGCCCCACGGATAAGTCACAGATCATAAGGGAGCAAGAGAGAATCTCATTTACTTATGAGGTTGAGTTCGTGAAAAGTGACATCAGATGGCCATCTAGGTGGGATGCTTATTTGAAGATGGAAGGTGCCCGTGTCCATTGGTTCTCAATTCTGAACTCACTTATGGTTATCTTTTTCCTCACCGGTATTGTGTTTGTCATATTCTTGAGGACTGTGAGACGGGATTTAACAAGGTATGAAGAATTGGACAAAGAATCTCAAGCGCAGATGAATGAGGAGCTCTCAGGGTGGAAGCTTGTTGTGGGTGATGTCTTCAGAGAACCAGAATGTGCCAAGCTGCTTTGTGTGATGGTTGGAGATGGGGTTCAGATTTTGGGGATGGGAGTTGTTACTATTATTTTCGCAGCCCTTGGATTTATGTCACCAGCTTCACGAGGAATGTTGTTGACAGGAATGATAATCCTTTATCTTTTCCTCGGCATTGTTGCTGGGTATGTTGCTGTTCGCATGTGGAAAACTATGAAGGGAACTTCAGAAGGTTGGAGGTCTGTTTCATGGTCAACTGCATGCTTCTTTCCTGGGATAGTCTTTGTTGTTCTTACAGCATTGAACTTCCTTCTTTGGGGAAGTAAAAGTACTGGTGCTATTCCCATTTCCTTGTACTTTATACTCATATCTCTCTGGTTCTGCATTTCTGTGCCACTAACCCTTTTCGGAGGTTTCTTGGGGACACGAGCTGAGGAAATTACATATCCAGTGCGAACCAACCAAATACCCCGGGAGATTCCAGCACGCAAATACCCATCATGGCTTCTTGTTCTTGGTGCAGGGACACTTCCTTTTGGAACCCTCTTTATCGAACTATTCTTTATCCTATCTAGCATCTGGCTTGGCAGATTCTACTATGTCTTTGGATTCCTGCTGATTGTTCTGTTGTTGTTGGTGATTGTCTGTGCTGAAGTCTCTGTGGTCCTTACCTACATGCATCTTTGTGTGGAGGATTGGCGATGGTGGTGGAAGGCTTTCTATGCTTCGGGCTCAGTTGCACTTTATGTGTTCCTTTACTCTATCAACTACTTGGTTTTTGACCTGCAGAGCTTGAGCGAACCTGTCTCCGCTATGCTTTATCTTGGCTATTCACTCATCATGGCTGTTGCAATCATGCTGTGCACTGGCACTATTGGCTTCCTCACGTCCTTCTACTTTGTGCATTACCTGTTCTCATCTGTTAAGATTGACTAGGAAGGTGTAGTTTCTGGATTTCATCCGTTTGGTTTTGGTAAGTTTCGTATTGTAGCTGTTGGTACTGTATTGGGCGGATCAGATAATCGGTGGACGGCATTGAGGGATGTTATGTGCCTGTGCTGAGGTTAGAAGAATTGTGTGTTTGAAAGTTGTGAGTTGCTGTCTTGTGTGCTGCACCACAACTCCATGTCTTTATGTCAGTTTCAAATTTTAAGTAGTACTCTTTCGTATTATTTCACAGTTTATTCAATTTGTGGTAGAAAGTTGTAATTCATTTGACATTTTATCCTTGTATGCTCTTATGATTTCACAACTGAAGAAATGGACACAATCTATTTACATTTTGAGAATAGGGTTGTTAACATTACTGCAAACCTACATCTGAACGGTAGTGAAATGCTGCTATATGCTGAGTTGCTAGCTGCAACAGATCCTGAAGTGTAATGCTATTTCTTTACTTTGATGTTGTTTGTGTACAGGCATCATATTTGGATCCGAAAACACAGTAATGATAAAAGAGCTCTGAGATCAACTTCAAGACGTTGAAAACTAAGCCGATTCTTGTTTTGCCGGAGGGCTGCAGCCAACTGTAACATTGTTTTAGGGTCCTGGTCTGCTAGCTGTTGGTTCCCCTGAACTCCTAGCTGGTGCTCTCTCTCAGTCACTGGAGGCACATTTGATATCTGTTGCAGTGACCCAGCTGAGGAGCATTGGGTGCTCCGTCTGGTTCTGTCTGTCCGGGTTGCCAGGTTAATACATAACCCTTAGAGAAAAACACAATTTTCAATTTAGGTCAGATCAATAAACAAACTTAAAGTTGCACGATACATACTAAAATTCCTTTCTATCTGGATAAACATGTTCGGACGAAAGATAGGAATAATGTAAAAAGAAAAAGAAAATCCTTCCATCTGCCTCCACTAATCTTTGTATTTGCAATTACCACTTCTATATCAATCTTTAATCCTGATGTTTTTATCGTCATTCCACGACCATTGTTGTGGAAGAAGGCTAAGAGCCTATGACATTAATGTTTGAAGTTGATTGTTATGGTATGGAGGCTCTTGTATGAACAAGATTATTGGAATATTGAATCATTTCCATAATGCTAAGAAATGGTAATTATTTATTACCCTCTTGGTCAATTGCTACATAAGAAGGCTATAAATACTATATATAACTTGGAACTATGGACAAAGGTGCTTGTTGGGTATCAATCACTAGAGCCACTAGTTGTCAAACATAATCATCATCTTCATGCTAAATATAGGCATCTATATTTGGGCCGGTTTTAGCCGTTGCTCGAAGCCCAGCTCAATAGGCCCAAAACGTGTCCCTCCTCTACCTTCCTCAAAGTCGTCGTCTCTACTCTCCCTACCATGATTACAGAGAAGTCGGAGAGCAAGCGTAATAAATTCCCTCAATTATCCTCAGAAAATTGGGGCAAAGCTTGCTGAGCACACCACAGCGCGCTCGCATTGAAGAGAGATGAAAGTCAAAAGCATCGTGCTCAGAGCTCGGCCTTTGAGAATGGCGATTCCCAAACCCTCGTCAATCCCTAGGTCCGTCTCGCTCCTCACTCGGGTTCGTTTTCTTTTTCTCACCTTATCTCTTTGTAACTAGCGTTTGTTTCTCGGCATTCGTTGAGTAGAAGGAAAATGACAGTGTAATCTATTTCTTGCTACCAATTTCACCCATCTGTTTGATTTGATTATTTTTTTGATTTTGTCATTGTAATTCATATTGTGAATTAAGTTAGTCTGTGAAATAAACTGATTGCACAGAAGGAGCTTTGTGATGGAGATGATGATAGCAATTATATCTCTGAGATTGAGAGCATTGAAGCACAAAATGATGGTGTGAATGTTCCTCCTGATTGTGGTGGAGAGAGGTGTTTTGCTGATGCCCAAAAGGCACCTTTTGGGGACATCTTTGGTGGGGATGTGATGGAGATTGATTCATTGGAGGAGGAGACTTGTATCAAGTGTAACGGCGGTGGTGAAGTGTTGTTCTGCTCTGAAACTGGATGTCCTGTTGCTCTTCATGAGAAATGTGCGGGCAGCGAGCCTCTATTCAATGACAAGGGGAAGTTCTATTGCCCCTATTGTTTGTACAAGCAAGCACTTGCGCGGACTCGTGAGCTGAGGGAAAAGGCTATGGAGGCGAAGAAAGAGTTGTCCTGCTTTTTGGATCCGAAAGTGGTTGGAGGTGACAGAGGGGCGGGGAAGGGCAAGGAAACTAATGCAGGCAGGCCTGATATATCAGTACTTCATGGAAACAAGAATCGCCTTGATCGTGAAGTTGGCGAAGGAGTACGGGCAGATGGTTCAAGAGAACTTGAACATGGCCCTTATGAAAGAGTTGTTAAAGATAAACAGCAGGCAGAATCTTCTAGTGCTTGCTATACGAATGAAGATACTAACATGGATGGTTCACTTAATACATCATCCAAACAAGTTCCTTGCAGAAATGAAGAACAGATGCAGCCACAATTCCAACAGAATTTCGTGTCGCCAATCAGAGTTAGACCCGAAAGGTATGCGATACAAAGAACCAAAAATACAGGACAGCCTCATAACGTTGGCTCACCTAGTAAATTAGCCATCCAACAGAAGGTGTCAGAGGGAAATGGTTGGGGCAAAAAGGAGAGCCCTATTACTCCCAATGATTCAAGGTACTATGCAGAGAAAATTGTTAGGGATATATGGAGAAGGATAAAAATTCGAGACGACATCAGGAATCTACAATGCAGTTGCTTCGTATCTATATTATTTAAAGCATTTATTATCTTATGAGCCTCTTGTTGGAAGTGGTTTAACTTTGTTGCCAAGTTATAATTAATGGAGCTTTTTTTCTCTCCATCTTTTGATATTCAGAGATCGGATACCTTTTAGTGGAAAACGTAAGAGAATGCTCTGGACAGATGAGGAGGAAGAAATGATAAAGGTATAACTTTCTGGACTCACCCTTTCTCAGTGTAACGCAGTAAAATCAGAAAATTTATAGAGATCATGTTCACGGTCTGATTTGTTAATACGAAGGAAGTTGGGAGTTTATGGAACTCTCTGTCAGGAAGTTAGGTTTATTTAATGTTTCTTTATGACCATTACAGACTTTGTGAGTACTAAACATCATTGTGGTTCAGCATGAATATTTACTTCTGAGAAATTAATCATGTCTTGTGTAAGACGTACATGTCTGCTGAATAAAAAATTACTAATATTCTTCTTGCCTACTAGTTGCTGCTAACCTTTATTTTTCTTTTTAATGTTTTCAGAAGGGAGTGAGTATAGTTTCCAGCAATGGCAACAAAAATATCCCTTGGAGGAAAATTTTGGACTTCGGAAGACATGTGTTTCATCCCAGTCGTCAACCATCTGATCTGAAGGATAAATGGAAGACTCTGAGCAAAGGGTCCAAATAGGGCAATACCGTAAATTTTAAGCAATCCAACCAGGTTAGCATTATTGCTGGAAAAGTCACAATTACTTAAGTTGCCATTTCCTTCTTTGTACTGGGATCTTGTAAGTATGCTGCATTGTAAGTGTGCTTAACATAATAACATTCCATATCATTCATTTCAAACCAGTAATTTGGATACTAAAAATGCCATGAGACGTCTTTCAGAAATCAGAACTGTATTAAAAATGGCTGATTTAGAGTACACTGTACAGGTTTATGAGTTGTTTTGGCATATTATTCCTTCCCGTTAGAGTTAGTACCTGCATTTAAGAAATTAGTGAAGGAGTTCTTATGCAACTTTTTGTAGGCCAGACAATTTAATTCAATGAGACGTTGGAATTATGCTGTTTTGAAAGCATATTTAGATGTACGGCAACCATGGTTCTTACTTTTTTTTTCTTTGTACCTAATATTCATGCTAAAATGATTTTACAGGGCCTTAACTTGAATCTGAGGTTTGTTGGTGACTCGGGTCAATAGGTAATCGGGAATGCCCCTGCTTGCCCGATTGGTTAGTGTCTCTTATCTTCCGAAGAGGGAAACCACAGAGTTCACATTTTGGATATCCTGATTTCCCATGTTCATTAGCAATAAAGGCAATAACCTATACCCTATATAAACATATAGGTCAGAGTTAAGTAGTGGTGTCGTGATAGTGATAGCTGGTCAGATTTTTGTATGCAAGTTTGACATTGTAAACCAATCAAACATTTGAACTGACTAGAGCATTCTAAGCGACGGATTGGAATTATTAGTTTACACTCAGAAATGTGCAGAAGAGTCTGAGGAACTTGGAGTGGCAATCAACAAGGTTTAGTTTTTATCTGCAGTGACTCTTTCCTTGTAAAGTTTTATTCATTTTCTGATGTAAACTTTCAATTTTATTTCTATGTTATTTTTCAGAGCTATATTATATGTCGGTTTAATGCTCCTAATTTTTATATCGTTGTTGTGATTTAAACCGTCACTATTAGAACAAGAATTTAAGCATTAACCAAGTAAGCTATGCAAACTAGAATATTAGGCCAAAAGCATTTTATTTCACCAGAAAAGCCTTTACAGCATGACATCAGCTGTAGTCTCTCTTCTTCCTCTGTACTAAATACATTGAAGTAATGATCTACCAAGAACATAACATATACATAATCATTTCAAGAACCATGATGCATAGCTAAAGGAAGTGGCATTTGGTTCCCTTTAGAGTTTAGACCCAACAGAACTAGTTAGTGGAACGGCAAAGCAAGCAATGCACACGATGATCTAGATCACGGTTCCACTTGGAATTAAAGCATCTTTGATTATAGTAACAATCCCGCTCTTTATGAAGTACCCATCTGTTTCCCTCGCTGCTTCTTGCACATTGTCGCTATTGATGATCTGAAACGTAAGAGGTCAACCCCCGTTAGAACAGGTTTGGACCGTTAATTGGTCTAATTGTTCAAACCGGTTCAGTCATAACCCATGTGATTCAATCCATGAAATTCTAAATAAAACATACTTTTACATTTTCGCCAATCCTGGCATTCTTGTCAATTATGGCTCTTTTGATGTGAGAGTTCTTGCCGATGCCAATTGGGACGCTACCCTTTGCAGCTAGAAAACTCCTATCAGCATCAGTCTGGAGAAAGAAGACAGGACATGTTAAAGTAAATGAAACAGAAATTTCTAACTAGCAAACACTACCACTGTTGATATCATGTATTGTATTACCTCGTAATAATCTGCTCCCATCAACAATGTGTCTTCTATGATTGCACCCTCTGATATGCAGGAACGAAGGCCAACAACAGAATGGTGAATCTTACAGTTCTGCATAGTTAAATGAAAGCAGCTCATCAAATCATCACCATACCCCCAAATTCCAATGATAGAACATGGCACAAGTTTTATTTGACAGTAAAAAGATCTGCAGAAAATTATATATTGCAGATTTAACATAGCTAATATCTAGTAGAATCAACAATGTCAAACTTATTCTACAGGACTTTACCTTGATTACACAACCTTCACCAATAACACTATCTGTAACATCAGCATCGAGCATTTTCGAAGGAGGCAAGTATCGAGGCTGTGTGTAGATTGGAGATGAACGATCATAGAAACTGCACAGGGATAAATTCATATGATGATAGAGCTATGAATGAATGGGACATAAAAGTGACAATGTGACATCACCCCTTTTGAACTTGGGGAAAGTAGAATATTACCTGAAATCTGGCACTGGTTTTTTGGTGATTCCCAAATTGGCATTGTAGAAAGCCTCGATTGTACCAATGTCTTCCCAGTAACCATCATACAGGTAAGCTTGTACCTATTGAGATTAACAGCAACAGCTTGATTGAGGCAGTCTGAATCAATATATGCAGTAGGAAAACTTAATTTTATGCAAGAATTTCCATCACACCATGATACATCAATTTGTAAGAATTGATTATCAGGCTAAAATATTTCCTACTTTATCTTCTTTCCTTTCAAAGACCAAATGAAACTTGCTGAATCATACTTTGGTAATACAGAAGTCTGAAACATGATTAAGATAAGGAAACCCCTAGACCACCTTTGACACATAACACATTTACAAACATGCATGCTACATAACAATGCAGCGAAAGCAAGGTGTATTAATCAACCAATCAGCCCCATTGTAGTCTGTAGATGACCAAATGGAATACACATCTCTGTGCAGAAATCCAATGTTTTTTTATCTTCCGTTTCCAATGATATCCCTATTATTCTTTGATTACAATAAGAGCCCAACAAACCACTATCACCTTTTCAGCAATAGTGATACAAGCACCACCTAATAAAGAAAGTGAGTGAAGAAAATACATACCCTCATCCCTATAGAAGTTGCACCTGGAATAACCTCACTTCCAAAATCATTGGCACCTGGAAACTTATCCCGAAGCAGATCAAGCATCGCATTTTTGCTGACAACATATATACCCATGCTAGCAATGTAAGGCATTTCTTTAGCTCTCTCATCATCAAGACCTAAAATGGTAGTGTCAACCTGGAATGAAACATCCAAGAAACATAATGTTATCTCCCTTTAGTAATCAGTTTTGTGACTAGAAAACAGTGGCTGGTTGCCCATCTGAAATAAGAGGGGGGGGGCCTGGCAAGCG
>JAYMSW010001889.1:0-15052 GCA_036897725.1 Erodium texanum | reverse complement strand
TGAGTGCTCTATACACAGGAACCGACGTATAATAAGGCCAACAACGTACGGTTCCTTCGGGAGCTCATGCTCTCTTTAGGCCAGTAGGGGTTTCTTTTTTGTAATTGAATCTCTATGACAGGTTTATGGCTGGGAATTACCCCGTATAGGATCATTGGTAATCACGAGAGTCTTGTCTGTAAGTCTGGCATGGCCTATTTTGGTCGAGAGGAAAGCCCTCCCACTGGAGCTTAGGATACTTTTGTTGTAACCGACCACCAGTTGTAATCCGTACATTATTAATGATACCAGGATACAAATATTCAAAAAAAAGAAGATAATCCAACATAAATAACGAAAAATAACATAAACAAATACAAATCAAGATTCGATCTTATAGCCTTAATGTGTACTTAGGTCACATTTAAGTTGTGCTCTCCTTCAGTTTAGTCATGGACTTTTGTAATGAGTCCAAGCCCAATATTATTTATATTGCTCGGCTAATTCCATTTCAAAACGAAACGTTTGGGGTTGGGCTTAGGCCCATTACAAAAGCATAGAGATGGAGAAAAAGCTGCCATTGATTCAAAAAGCCCAACATAATATTTACTGTATCACTGATCTCGCCGCTGGACCATCCCTTTCTTCTCCACCTTTCCGTCCCCAAACCTCAGAGCCGCTTGTCTCTCCCACGTATCGGCTTCGACTTCTTCCTCATCGGGCCATATGGAAGCGACGCATGCAAGTGAGGTACATCCGAAACCGAAAACGGAACCGAGTCCTATTAGATTTAGGTTTTGGTTCATTGTTTCTGATTTTGGTTTTTTATTTCGTTCTCATCTGTTAGGGTTTTGTACATTCATGACTCGATTGCATTTGTTAGGTTTTAGTTTTGTGTATTCAGTTTCTGATTGTATGGCTGTGACTTGTTGCTTTCGTTTCTGTTCTGAATTTTAATATATGTACTAATATTGTTCTTACATTGTTTTAGAAGAATACTCTTGCTGGAATGGGAGCAGCTGAAGTAGAAGCTGGAGCTTCAGGAGCAACTAGTGAGCAGGGAAAGGAAGCAGCAGCTATATCCCAAGGTAAAGCTGTGAACACACCTTAATTAAATCTGCTTCATGGAATCATTTTGATTGCAATGTGCAAGAACTATGCTGTTGATTTTTGTGGTAGATTTACATTATCAGGTCATGCTAAAAAATGTAATAAATATCTTGAATATAAGGTAAATTGTAGGCAACAAACCTTTAATAGTGTAGAGAAGGGAAAGAAAGGACAGTTATTATGTTGGCATTTTGATCAAAATGCGTGTCAAAATGCTCTAACCAAGATGTTACTAGTCATGGATGAGCTGCCTTTTTCTTATGTAGAAGGTGAAGGCTTCAAACATTTTATGTCAACCTTTTGTCCCTCATTTAGAGTGCCCTCTAGACATACATGTATGAGGAACATCTTTGCATTATATGAGTGGGGGAAGTTCCCCTAGAGTGTCGTTGACCACTTACATTTGGACATCGGTTCAACAAATTAATTACACGTCCATTTCATCGATGATGAATGTTTTTTTGCCCAAGAAAATATTTTTTTTTGTGCTATGCCTCCCCACATGGGTTTGGACATAGAGGAACTGTTGAGTTGTGTCTACGGTCACGGGGCCTTGATAGTATCATGATTGTAATAGTGGACAATGCCGTTGCCAATGATAAGGCAATTGAATATTTGAGTACCAAATGAATTTGTTGTCCATTATCGTTTTAGGAGGCCGGTTCATACATATGTGATGTGTTGCTTTGTTTAGATGCCAAAATCAGCATGTAGGTTATCACCAAAGAATTTAGCACCCTATTTCAGCAGATATTCTAAGTTTTTGTCAGGGTTGTATGCTTCGCTTAAGCATAAGGAACCCGCCATATATTTTAATACAAACATAGATCTGAATGCACAAGAAGACACGGTGGAGCAACAAATAACAACTAAAAAGGCAACAAAAATTGCTCTGTTATGGTCAACAAATAACATGATATTTTTGTGTTAATTTAATTTATGGGTTCCTTTTAATTGATTAGATGAGTTTTTTTTTTGTGAACTTTGAAGCCCTATTTCTTCTCTATGTTTATAAAGTTTTAGGTAGTCAGTGTTTGATTGAAGTTCAATGACCATTTTGAATTTTGTTTGGCCTTTTTCCAACATTAGTAGGAAATCAGTGTCTTACAGATTTTACATGGCTTGTCTCAGAAACCCAAGTGATGAAATTAATAATTTGAATGAATGCAAAAGGGTTCGGTTAGGTTGCAACTAATATCTAAATTTTGGTATTTGTGTTGCTATCAATGTGTTAGCCTTGTCTTCATTGCCAATGGAAACATTATATAGGTTTCATATCATAATCAGGATATGTATTAATAAAATATCATGTTATTTGTTGACCATAAAAGAGCAATTATTTTTCCTTTTTTATTTGTTATTTGTTGCTCCACCATATCTTCCTATGCATTCAGATCTATGTTTGTATTAAAATATACGGTCTTCTCCTTGACTCTTAGGTGAAGCATACAACCCTGACAAGAACTTGGAAATGGCTGCTGAAGTAGGATGGTATATTCTTGGTGATAACCAACAACAACTTGGTCCTTATGCATTCTCTGAGTTGCTAGGTGAGTTTTACACTGAGAATACTGCAATGAGTTGTTTGGAAAGTATGGATAGCATTAACAAGTTTCGAAATTGAAGCTTAGAACAAAAACTTCATCAGTGATAGAATTCAATTGTATAATAATAATTGTTGATTCCTAATGAAACAAAAGAGGAGACACTTAAATAGGACTCCTTGCTACAATATTAACCTAACTGGAGTAGGAAACAACCCAGGTTATTCCAAACTCTTTCCTGACTAGAATAGCAAACTACCAAAATTATTCTAAACAATGGAAAAGTAAAAGTAAAATCTTCAAGGTCTTATTCGTGTCTTTAAAAAGTAGTTTTTGAGCATGGCCTAGAGCCCTAGCTACATGTTCCAGATCAGTTTAGATTTCAATAACTTGATTTGATTTGCTAGCGAGTATAGCCCATTTGAATGGATATTTCTTCAAATAAATTAACTGAAGAAGGTTCACTACTTTATTTGTGATGCTCGATTTGCTTTACTAGTTCAATTTGTTGGACCTCAAATTTACAAGTGAATCCTTTCTTGAATTTCAGTTCAGCCAGTAAACAATAGCACAGCTTCATGGCAATTGTTCCATGTGGAATCATGCTCAATTTTCTGATAAACTATTGAACCATCTACTTTGCTCATTAACTTCTTCTGAACAGAGCATTTCTTGCATGGGTATCTCCTCAAAAGCACACTTGTATGTTCTGGGGGAAAAAGCGAATGGCAGCCGTTGTCCTCAATCCCCGAGCTGATGACACAAATTTCGCAGCATCGAGCTGATTCTTTCAATGCAGGTATAATTTATTTTTCTTTGCCCTACCATATGTAGCCTCATCTTCATATTTGATTTCGTTGTTGTAACTGTGTGTTGTTTGGCAGAGCCTCCTATTAATGAGGATGAGCTTGAGAAATTGCAGCAGGAGATTAAGAAAGCAGAGGCTGAGGCAGAAGTTTTAGTTCCCGACAATGTCACCAATGACTTGGAAACAAATGATCTTGAGAGGCCTTCGACCCCACCAGATGGAGAAGAGGAATTCACCGATGATGATGGAACTACATATAAGTGGGATCGATCTCTTAGAGCATGGGTTCCTCAGGTTGGTCATTGATGTTTGAGGATTTCATGCAATCTAATAATGATGTGAACCAGATAAGCATTCGTAGCTATTTGTATTTTTTTCTAAAACCACACACTCTTCTGTGCCACTCTGTTGTTTTTTTCTTCTATTCATGTTGTAATTTAAGGTGCTCATATCATTTTTAGATGGGTTAGTTTTGGCATCGAGTTTATTCATATTAAGAATTTTAACTTCAGATGGAGCAGAAACGGAAAAAAATTGGAATGTTGAAGCAAGTTTTACACTGCATGTTTTTTATTTTCTGAAGTTTCTGACATGACTAGGATTTTTCGTCCATGAGATCTAGGCTTGTGTCTGAGATGAAATGAGCTGGTAGAATAGGTAGGATTGAGGAAGAGATATCAAAACAACTGCACTTTAGAAATGTATATTGTTGGTTCTGTTTATTTGTTTGTTTGTTTTCTGTTACGAAATTGTTTTCTTTATACAGTGATCTTGCCTTTAATCATGTTTCCTTCTACTAATTTGTTTGTATAAAAATAGATTTCTTCTGGTGTTTTGAAGTAATCTTTCGTGTGAATCTAGTGCATGAACAAATCATTGTTTATATAAAGTCAATGTATTGCACAGAGAAATAAGGAAAGATTTTTAAGGTGGTGGCTTGCCATTTTATTTTCTACAAGCATTTGATTTATCTGGAGATGAGTTTCATAGTAACAATGAGATTTTTTTTGCTTGTTTTGCACATTTATAGTTGTTTTAAATCTCTTAATGTTCAAACATCACTAATTGTGCAATGTGTTTTAGGATGACACGATAAGCAAAAGTGACCAGTATGGACTAGAAGAGATGACTTTTCTCGAAGAAGAGGAACTTTTTGAAGTTGTTCCAGTTACTGATCCTCCCGCAGAGAAAGAAACCAATGATGCCATTGCCACTCAAGTTGTTGAAAAAAAACACGGCGGCAAGAGAAAATTGCCTGACGCGCCAACTGAGAAGAAGGTTTTCCTATCATCCATTTTAGAGTGTGCCTGTTTTATTAATTCTCGTAACACTGATTGAAACTGTGAAGTACAAGTTAATTATGGTATTGAAATAGCTTATTTTCCCTAGTTTCCTGGAAGTACCTTATGCAAGTATTTAGTAAGCTGTTTTTGAGTTTAGTCTGCACTCCACATCAACAAATGTTATTGGATTCTTGTTCACATCACTTTTGAATGTTCTTTGTATGTCTCGTTTTTCCCTTATCCAGGTGAATGAATAAGAGTATATAGAGGTCATGCATACATTCTGAACAGTGAATAACAATTTCTATAATCAGCATGTGCTTCTCTAAGTTCAAACTAAAATGGCAATATGCTTTTATGTTGAACATATGATACTAATAGTACTGATTCCTCTTATCTTTTTGTTTTTACACTATTAATGCCAGGAAGCTAATAAACCCCCTGATAGCTGGTTCGAACTAAAAGTGAATACACATGTTTACGTGACTGGATTACCAGATGATGTTACTGTTGATGAAGTAAGTGTTATCATTGGTTCTTTTTGTGTAGTTATATTTACTGTAGCTAGACACTCATCTAGATTTCTTTGCAGATTGTTGAGGTGTTCTCCAAGTGCGGGATAATTAAAGAGGTATACATCTCAGGCATGTTTTTTTTATGTGCCTAACGTTTTTTGTATCTTTTGCATCTAATACCTCCATTTCTATGAACTTTTAGGACCCTGAAACAAAAAAACCTCGCGTGAAGATTTATTTTGACAAAGAAACAGGGAAAAAGAAGGGTGACGCACTTGTTACATATCTGAAGGTTATTGTTTTTGCATCTTACTGGGTTCTAACATCTCATATTCCTACATCATGTCTGGTTAATATATTGGCATTTTTTGTTTGACTATTAGGAGCCGTCAGTTGCTCTGGCAACTCAACTTTTGGATGGGACACCATTAAGACCTGAAGGAAAGGTTCCTATGACAGTTACTGTCGCAAAATTTGAGCAGAAAGGTGATGAATGGGCCTTGATTGATTTCTTTAAATGTATATCACCACCATTTTATAGAAGATTTTTCCACGTTTGATTGGATAGAAAAGTGTTCTATAGCGCTGAATCTTTCAATGTTATATTGATGCACTTGTATTACATTCTATGCAGGTGAAAAGTTTATAAGCAAACAAGGGGATGGCAAGAAGAAGAAGAAACTAAAGAAGGTTGAAGAGAAGATGCTTGGCTGGGGTAAGTTTGTTTTGCACATTTGAAGAGGGTAGAATAGATATTTCAATTGATTCTTACATATTAGCTTTGGTATACAAGGATGCGGCAAGTATTTTGACCATAGTAATTCCTAGAGCATAAAAAGGGTTAATTGCATATAGATATAGCATATTATACGTCTTTTGCGCATAACTATCCCCAACTTTAAAATTTTACATCCAGCTACTTAACCTTTCTAAAAGTTATACATAGCTCTTTTTTTGCCAGAAAATGATGAAAGTGCCCTTGACCCTACTCTCAAAAAAGAACATTTTTCGTCTTTTTAATAGTTTTATCTTTTAAGGAATCTTTTTTACATCTACTCAACAGTTTGCTACATCTCATCAAAATGTTTTTATGTGGGGTTTTAACAATCATGTATATATTAAATCCACACTAACAAAAACCTATGTACTTATGTTTTAGGTGGCCGTGATGATGCAAAATTGTCTATTCCAGCTACCGTGGTACTTCGTAATATGTTCACTCCAGCTGAAATGAGGGTAAAGCTTTCTGTGTATCTTATTTTTATGCTATGTTCGAGTGCTTCTATATGTCATTCTCAGAGCCTTCTCTGGGATATAAGGTCTCGGAATTAGCATTATATCCATGCAGCCATGGTTATTGCTGTATTTCATTGTTACTCTTAATTTTTCACAGGAGGATGAAAATTTACATTCAGAACTATCGGAAGACGTGCGGGAGGAATGTGTAAAGTTTGGTCCTTTTGACTCTGTTAAGGTACTTAATAATTAATTAATATATTAGACGTGTACGAAAATGATCACGATTCTCCGTGCTCTATCCCTATAGTATTAGCCATCTTTTCTGTATTTGAATGTCTAAAACATGTATGTTACTAAAAAGTCAAACGTAAACTCTTTATGTCCTAATATTTCCCGTAAATGAAGACAAGCATTACAAAGTAATATTCTTTGATTGCATGGAGGTACATTAGTTGAGTTCCCTTGTTCATAAATAGTTGTTTTGATGTCTTTCTTATTCTTCTTTTTTTTTTTTTTTGAATACCTTTCTTATTCTTAATCAAAGCCTTTTCACTTGTCTAATTTGGAAGAGTGGAAGAAATATTAATATTTTCTTTCTTAAATTTTTGCTTATTTTTTCCTTCAATTTGTTTCCGGTTAGCTAATTACATCCGTTGCTGGGATTTGCATTTTCAAAGATAGTTTTTTTTTTTTTATCAGCCAAAAACACAATTTTATAAACCACTGACATTGGGCTCCCAATATAGTTTTTTCCTATTAGTTGTATTACATGAATATATTTTTTTTTTTTTTTTTTGTAATTGAAGTGGTTATTGGGTGGTGCAGGTATGTGAGAATCACCCATCAGGGGTTGTTTTGGTTCGTTTCAAGGATAGGAAGGATGCTCAGAAGTGCATAGAGGCCATGAATGGCAGATGGTAACAATCTTTTATACTTTTACTTTGTGTTGTTATTTGTTAGATAGAGGGAACTTGTTGCACTAAGGATTAAATGCTTAGTTTTTGCAAATCTTTAAATGAAGTATTAGCTAGGGATAATCTCGCTCAGCTACGGTTATCCTTAGGTATGCACTTTTCTCAATTAACTACCTCTTTAAGTTTAAAAAGTTTTTGACAATCCCGAAGGTTTTTTAGTCTCAGTTTACCCAGTGCTTTACATTCCATTTTGGGTGTGAAATAACAAAAATACCCTTATTTTTGACATGGGAGTGTTCTTCCCCTTCAGGTTTGGAGGAAAACAGATACATGCGAGTGAGGATGATGGCTCCGTAAACCATGCCATGGTCCGGGATCTGGAAGCCGATGCAAAACGTCTCGAGCAGTTTGGTGCTGAGCTAGAAAATGAATGACTAGTTGTCTACTGTATGTACCTTTCGTAATTTTCTGACCAATACACAAATGTTGAAACTCAAATAGTGTAGTATTGTAGTGTACAGCTTTGGGATAATGTTACTTTATTCCTTGGCCAAGAATTTTTCTATGTCAATTGCGTTTGCTTTCTCTAATGTTTATGTTTACTGAACCCAGTAATAGTATTGTTACCAATTTATCTATTTTACGAACTTAGGTAGATATCAATGCTCTCTGCACTTAAAAGTTCACATATGGTTAGATAGAAATCTTGAAGTCTCGAGATGTTTATCAAGTTGTCACGGTATGGCATATATGACCAGCAAACACAACCCAACGGTATTATTTATTGGCATTTCCGAAACTCACCCATTACACAAAAACAGAGTAATCAACAACACAGATCACAATTACAGGAAAGGAGAAGATTACAGAACTCTTATGTCACAAGAAAATTCTACTCCTAACAACACTAAATAGTAAATAAAGTCGTAAACATAACTAGCTTTAGCTAGTACAGCAGCTGCTGAAGAGTGGTATGCAGAGCTGTGTAAACGGCTTTCCATCCAGCCTGCGTTGGGTGAGCACCGTCCCAGAAGAATGCTGACTCGGGGTTCTCACAGACCGTGTACTTCTTGGCCCCTTTGCCGTCTACGCTACCACAGTAATCCAACATGCTCGTGCCCACGCAGCACGGCTTCAATGGCTTCTCAAACTTAGAACCGCCTGTTACCACATATCATGGCATCAAGAATCGGCATGCAGAATTGTTCACTTCAGCATAGATAACATGTAATTGGATAACATTGTAAATTTCGTCAAAATGGGTCGCTTATATCGGTTCAGGTTTTCACAACTAAAAAATCAGTCTTGTTATTCGGGTTTAATGTACTTCAATACTAGCCCTCACATGGAGGGTCCGAGGCCTACACGTGGGCAGGGTTAGATATATGCATCTGGGCCAGAACCTCAGGGTGAGAACGGGTCAAATATGTCGCATTGGTATAGACATTTGAGCTTCCACAACTAAAAAGTCAATCTTGTTAGTCGGTTTAATGTACTTCAATACTCCCCTAACATGTAGGATTAGAGGTCTGCATGTGTATCATAATAAGATTGGACATTTGCATAGGGAGGCCACAGTGGGCAGACATGTTGATTGTTGGGTAGACATGGACATCTTACCACAAAATAGAAGAATGGTGGGCCATAGCTTACATGACCCAGTACCGTAATTTGACTCTAACCATGTAAATTTTATAAAAGCATAATATATATATCAGGTCGGACTCTAAAACTAAAATGTCAACCTTATTAGTTAGATCCGAACCTAATCTTTATAAGTAACACTTCATCCTAATCAGGTGTAGGATTATCTCAACAAATATTGGCATACATACCTGAAGAAGTGGAGTTGAGAACAGACATGAATGAGGTGTAGAGATCAAGGACGATGAAAGTGGAATATTTGGACTCATGGTTGAGCTTGGCCACAGCTTGCTGCAAGAGGAGGTTGTGGAAGCCAACAAGGTCGTTCTGGGCTTCGTTGCATTGTTGATAGGAAGACAAGGCGGTGCTGGGGGGAAGACATCCCAAGGGTTGTAGAGCTGCAACAGCTATTTTTTTTACCCCCAAATCTTGAATCAGTTTCAAGTTCACTGCCAACTGGTTCACCACACTAGTAATAAAAGATTGAAGACCCTGTGCAACAAAATGGATCAGCAGTTAATCTTCTTCTATTTTTGACTATGTATATGATGAAAACTTCGGTTAGGCATTGTACAAAAAATCCTAGTATGTATTGGGACGAGTCATGTTAAGCCGGATCCAATCCAAAAGCTAGAGTTGATTATCAAGTTGTCATTTAATCCACAATCTTTTAATGTGGGATACAACTTCAACACTCTCTTTCACATGCGGGCCCTCGCACGTGTTGCACACAAGGGCACTTAAGGGGAAGTCATGCCTCCGGATCTCAAGCCCATACCAACTATGATATGAAAGTCCGATCTAACCCAAAAACTCGAATTGTTAGTGGGTGGAGGGCCCAATATGCATGTGGAATGCAACTTTCAACAAGTCACATTTACATACTTACAAAGCTATGACAACACCTATTATAACATTTGTTTGACTTTTTACTCAAGACACCAATCAACCATATCTCTATATTTATTGAAATTCTGGACTCATTGGATTTTGCAGGTTAACCAAGAAAGCAGTGTTTGAATTTTCAAATGGAAACATCAATAAGGACTCTTCTATGATTGGCCAAG
Source organism: Erodium texanum (assembly GCA_036897725.1). Lineage (NCBI taxonomy): Eukaryota > Viridiplantae > Streptophyta > Magnoliopsida > Geraniales > Geraniaceae > Erodium > Erodium texanum. The sequence goes on along the minus strand of JAYMSW010001889.1, from coordinate 4,949 downwards.
ACAGGGTCAACTTTTATGAACTAAGATGGTTTTGGTTCACATATAGACAGAGACATGTAGATCATATTCAAAGACTTCTGACAATGTAAATGCAAGTAAAGAGTATGTATGTTCTTACTTCAGCAGAGCCATTTCTTTGGATGTAAGTGCTATAGTCATTGCCAGAAAGCGTGACAAGGGCTGCGGAGGATTGAATCTCTGCTGGGCTATAGAGAGAATCATCGATGAGCGTCTTGAAGAAGCCAATTTGAGCTGTCATGTTTGGAAATGGTGCCAAGGTCTCGAACACGCCAGATCCTCCATAGGCAAAGTTCATGCCATTTTTCAAATGTTTGACTCCTATTCTCTTCCACCATCTGTATGCAATTGGAGTCTTCACTCCCACAAAATTTGCTGCAAGTTTTCATACAAATTAATCAATTACTACAAACCAAATCACCTGTCAAGTATTATTGACTAAGAATAATTCATACACGGTTGTTAAAACTCAAAAGATGGATTAATGATAGAAGCTTTTAATTGCAGCTGGCTTAGCAGAATCAGAATTGTGGTGGGAGGTTTACTGAAGTCTTGAGGATTAAAATAAACCTAACTTTAGGAAATTTCCGCGTTGGAATGGAATTTCAAACTTTATAGCACTACAAGTATAGCACCTCACTGGTGTCTGTAAAGCACTAATTATGCTCAGCTTTGTGTGTGTTAAAGATAGTGATTAGTGTTAATTTTGAGGTTCAGAGAAAGAAAAAAAAGGCAAAAGGGCAAACTTGTTGGAAAGTGATGCATATATGATCTGGGTTTTATAAAAGTAATCAGAACAACCACTAAAATTAAGAAACCATGACATGGAGGTGATGAAAAGTTAAGTAACACTGAAGTAGGGGAGGATAATTAAACACTGTCATTAGTAAGTAATTAAGTAAATGCCATTGTTGCTCTTTCTTGTAAATAAGAGATCAAATGAATTGATGGTTCATGAAGAAAAGTATAGAAAGATAAAGATGCGTGGTCACATGAGAAAAGCAAGAAATGTGCAAGACAAAAGAGAGGGTTGTGGGTATGGAGATGATATTGATCTGACATGAAATAATCATAAAAGAAAGCAAGAAAACAGAAGTTGGTGAGATGAGTCGGTCAATGTATACGACGATGCGTGACGTGTAGTACTATACCGATATTAAAGAATCACAGAGTACTTGTATTTGACATATGAAATCAAACAACAAAAATTCTTGTTGAATTTAAAGGAAAGTCTATGTGGATTATATATAAAAAAGATCATCACTGTCAACTTTAGAAATGACTATATTGTTACTTTCAACCTGAACAACAGTGTCATTTCATTCAAATGAAGAAACTATTTTTTACATTTTAAAAACTGAAAAATTGTAAAACGAACACAAACTAAAAGATTATCGATCTTTCATGAAAAACCGATCTGTTTCAATACAATATTCATTTTACCGTAGATATTAAATTACGTGTTACCTATTTTATATGCAAAACATATCATCTACAAGTAAAACAAAGATAGAAAGGGAGACAACAAACGAGTCATAGAACAAGCAATCGAACATTAATGTTACCAAACATTTAAATCAAATTGTGAATACATTATAGAGTCAACTTCACTATTCAAATGATAATTTTATAAGTCACGTATATTTTTTGTCGATATTCTATTTGTTTGTTTTTTTCCATACAAACTTTATATTTCAATGTCTATGTAATATCTTTTTTTATCATTTACTCATTTATCACTAGATAATGATGGTTAATAATTTAAAATTGAAATGACACCCCAGTCCCACAGACCATTAAGCTAAAAAAGAAAAGGCAACTGTGTGGTGTGTGTTAAGGTGATTTTTATCTTTTTCACTGAAAAAGAAAATAAAACAAAAGCTAAAGAAAAAGGAAGAGAAGTAATGATGAAAACTTGAAAAAGAGTCACACAGACCGAGATAATCAGTGAGGACGCGTCCGTCGGAAAATCGACCGGCGGGTTTTCCGGGAAAGGTGGTGCCGTAGGGAACCTTCCAGGAGTTGCTGACGGCCGAGGGGATGTTGCCGGTGTCGGCGTACGAGTCCCCGAACACGAACAGCTTCGTCGGCCGGAAACCGAACAGACTCCGGTGGTGAGCTTGACGGTGGTGGTGGTGATGAGACGCTCCTATCAGTGAAGCACAAAATCAGTTTTAATCAGAACTGAAATCGAGACTCAAACTTCAATTTCCGAATCAACGAACGAAACAGTAGAGTAGTAACATTGATTAGAAACTAAATCGAGGCTCAAAATTCAATTTCTTCAGCTGAATCGACGAACGAAACAGAAGAGCAGTGACATTGATTAGACACTAAATCGAGGTTCAAAATTGGATTTCTTCAGCTGAATCGACAAACGAAACAGTAGAGCAGTGACATTTATTAGAAACGAAATCGAGACTCAAAATTCAATTTCTTCAGCTGAATCAAGGAACGAAAGAGTAGAGCAGTAACATTGATTAGAAACTAAACCGAGACTCAAACTTCAATTTCTTCAGCTGAATCGAGGAACGAAACAGTAGAGCAGAAACACTGATTAGAAACAAAATCGGGACTCGAAAGTCAATTTCTGAATCGACGAACGAGAGAGACGAGCAAGTACGAGAGTAGCAATGATTGATAAGAGCTGAGCAGAACCTGTGAGGAGGAAGAAGCAGAGGAAGAAGAACGAAGATAGGTTCAGATTCTTCATGATCGTAGTGACCTCCATGAGAGTTCTCGAAGCTGCTTGAGAAGAAGAGCAATGGAGGAGCTGTTTGGCTGGCTGGAAAAGAGAATAGTATCTCATTTTCTATTATGAATTCAGTATTTATAGTGTGGCTCTTCTTCACTCCCACTTGGTTGGTCCAAGTCCAACGCGTCAATTTCTTTCTTAATCCTAAAATATTATCTAAAGATACGAATCTGTATTCGTTTCCGGGGGTAAGTACATGTCCCTATTTATTTTGACTTTTTATTTGTAATAATTTTTTGCGATCCATTTTTTTGTGTTAAAATCTTACTTTAAATGATTTTTATGTTACTGAACCCTAACTAAACCTTAAAGATGGCTAGAGGCGACGACCGATGGTGGTGGTCGGTAGCGACAGAAATCAGTAAAGGGTTAGAGTCTAGGGTTTAAGGTTATGATCAAATTCTGATGAACTGTAAAGGGTATTTTAAACATTTTACATTAAAAAAAAAATTTAACAAAGTTAGTGTTTTTTAACAGAATATGAGACTTTTTGTAACGAGAAGGTCATTTTAAATAACGTTTTAACAAAAAAAAAATTGTTTAAAAGGTATTGCTGCAAATGAAAAATTGAAATGATTATATATTTATACTTATCCCTTGTTATTTTTTTATTTTGAGGAGCAAATTTTGACAATTAGGGCTGGATCAACAAAATAACATCTGGATTCAGATCATTTTAGAAAAAATGGATTAGCAACTAACTATAAACAGTTTTAATTAGGAGAATTCACATGTTGTATTTTTTTATTTGAGTATCGAATTAAAAACTAAAATAATTATACAGTTTTTATAAATTGCTTACAAATATATAGTTTTATAATATATTTTAAAGAACACATAACTTCACAATAAGTTTGTGAGGGACATATAATAATTACTCTTATGAATTTTCACGTATTACAATCATATAAAATAGACATAAATCATAGAAAAAATGATTTTTTTTTTTTCGTTATGTGACTTTAAGATTTTATAATATCGTAAAATTAATCATTCACATCACGTAATCTTCTGATTTTAATATATTAAAGAAAGATTTGAAGAACGAGATCAAATTGAAAATGGAAAATTAAAGAACAAAAATGAGTGATTTTGGGATATTATAAAATCGATTAGGTACGTGACAGAAAAAAAAAAATCGAAAACTTTAATGGTTTCTATATCGTTTGTGTAATTGTAACACGTGAAAATTCATAAAAAATAGTTACGTATCCGTATAAAAGGTACTCTACAATTATGTGTACGTGCAATTGTATTATGAGATCATTATGATCATTTATACAAACAATTGTATGTAATTTCTCTTTAAAAAAATGACATTTTTTTGTGAATATATATCCTAATGTTTGTTGGATTTTGAATCATTATGATGACCAAATCTAACAAAACAACAACTAAAATGCTGGTTTTGTAATTAAATTCCCATGAAAATTGGATGTTTTAATTATAGGACATGGCATAAGAACTTTATCTGTACGTGTTTCTAGTCTTTACCTGATTTGAAGCATGTGTTTAATTATTCAGGTATGACATGAAGATGAAGACATGATCACATATCTGAAAGCAAAACTTTCCTTCCTTGCTTCATATGGATCGTAGGCATAATGGGCTCAGGCTATACGACAAGGCCCAAATATAGCTTACTAATTCACTTACAACATCCAATTACTTGAGGCCCAAAGTAACACTGCATAACATTATTTTTAGTAAATTTTATTTGAAACAGGTCTTTTATATGGGTTGATCAAAGTGAAAATCGTATGTAAAAATTAAAAACTCCTAATAACTATTGAATCAATCTTTTTTAATATTTTAGATCATTAATGGCATGTCAGTAATTAAGAAAGCTAACAAATTTATTATGGTCATATAACAACAATTGAAGGGCAATTTAGTATTTCTAATATACTAAATTGATTTACCCTTTTACGTTTCCTATTCCCAACAAACTCTATCTCTTCGCATTCCCATGCCTTTTCAGACGTTTTACTTCTTCAATCTTCATCTTCTCATGGTGGTTTCGTTTGTGGCTATGCTAGTCATGTTAGACTTGTTGGCGGGGTTGGTAAAGTTGGAGAAATAGGTGGGGCTGTTGGGTGGGCGGTGGGTTATGAGGTTTGGGTGGTGGAGTTGGTGGTCATGGCGGCAATGGGTTAGGAGGTTTGGGTGGTGGAGT